>CM029537.1:8341094-8478634 GCA_017141395.1 Laodelphax striatellus | reverse complement strand
AATCCCGAGCTCATGAAACGGCCCTTAGTTTCTTATCGTCTTTGATTATAGTAACAAACTTGTAAGATAGTAACTTGTGACTATATGGTCGTTGAACAGAATAGAACGAAGAATCTATATATATTAATATTGTACTCACATGTTCAAGCCACACGTTCGTTGTAAGGATCTGATCTTTCAAGTTCTGAAACAAAAACAGACAATATTTTCATAGAAAACAGACTTATAGATTTTATTAGTAATAGATTATAATGTATATTAGTAATAGATGTCTTATCGTACGTTTTTTGTAATTTTTGGAGCTGAAAACAAAGGGACGATCCTAGCGACATCTCTTAGAACTCTGAGTAACTGAAAATCGTAACTGTAGATAGGAAATAGGAACTGTAAATAGGAACTGTCAACTGGCGATGAGACAGTGAATGGGAGTGCGAATGGGAGTGAGTGAGCGACCGATTGAGAGAGGAACGCCAGCGTCAGAGCGAACAGTCTATCCTGACAGCTCAGAACTACGTGGCCGATTATTTCACAGCACACAGAAAACCGAAACAAAGCTCCCTTTCCTATGAACAATTTACTAGGGAATATTGCTTCTTTATGATATTATTCTCTGAATTTCATTTTTGCTTGATCATTCTTATTGCAAGAAATTAACATTGTTGATATTTTCATGATGGAAGTACAGTACAGGAGGAATACGAGATTTATCTTCAATCCCAGATTATATTAACTTCAACATATCTACAACTACAGTGATATTCATTTAATTTGACGCTTGGCATTATATAGATATATAGATAGAGAATGATATTATTTTTTGCCATACTACTCTACGGTCATCAGCAACGTCAAGAAATAATATCTCTCTCTCTATCTATCTAATTCAGCGTCGAATTAAATGAATGTCACAGGTTATGGCCCCCACGGTCTCTCGATTTGAGCATCCAGATTTCTCCTCTGGGACTATCTTATATTTTTATAAACTGAGAATGAATAGATTACCAATATAATGTAGGATGTAGGTGTAAATGACAAAGTGTCGACAAACGTTTTAAAACGATTACGTGCTTGTATAATGTTTCAATGAACAAGGAAGCCATTTTGAACATTTGTTATTAGACATAAGACGTTGGAAATAACTACATATTATCAGTATCCATGTTTATAAAAGCTGTTACAATAACCAATGAATAATATCAAATAAAATACATTGATTCAAAACTTTTTGATGTGCGCGAATTAATGAACTGAACCATAGCCCCCTTTTTAAACTACAGGGGTAGTAGTTTAAAGGGGGGTATGACTGAACCCACTGTAGATACGAATAGATCTTATATATCGACAGAATACTGGATTTCAATAACATCAAAGTAAACTCAAGAATTGATGACGTGGTAGAATTATTATTTTACAAGTAGGCAGAAAATTGATTAAAAATGCGCTCTAAGCATTATTGGAACCCCTCTCTCCTGTTTAGTCCCTTGTTATTAGCTCAGGGCAAGATTATTATCACGCATAACTGATTTTTAATGGAGGGGAAATCTTCTGAACTGCCCATGGAACAATGAACTTGATCCTATTCTGATAAGAGCTTCGCGTGTGATGAAAACCGCTGCCATTGAACAAAATTCATTCGTTGGGTCATTATTATTCTCTGGATATACAGTAGGCCTACGTCAAAAATATTTACTTTTAGTGATTGAAAACGTGAATAGTGAAGTATGACATGTCCGAATTGTATATTTAAAGAATTTGTATGGAAAATTATACACAGCAACAGATAATATGAAGACAACCATGGAATACTACCGAAGAATATTTATTGAAAATTACAAAAAGCTAAGGATAAAAATTAAACACGGGAAATTACAGGAGTAGCCTACTGAAGAATACTCCTGGAAAATTACATAGATCAACAGATGAAGATAAGAATGGAAAGTTACCGGAGTATGGAAAAGCACTGACGGAAATTTAGTACTGTTGACGCAAGAAATAATTAACAATGGAAAATTACAGAACTACCAAAGAATATTTATGGAAAATTACACAAAGCTAAGGACAAAAATCAAACACGGAAAATTACAGGAGTAGCCTACAGAAGAATACTCGTGGAAAATTACATAGATCAACGGATGAAGATAACAATGGAAAGTTACAGAAGTATGGAAAAGTACTGACGGAAATTTAGTACTGATGACGCAAGAAATAACTAACAATGGAAAATTACAGAAATACCAGAGAATATTTATGGAAAATTACACAAAGCTGAGGACAAAAATCAAACACGGAAAATTACAGGAGTACCTACTAAAGAATACTCGTGGAAAATTACATATATCAACAGATGAAGTTAGCAATGGAAAATTACCGGAGTATGGAAAAGTACTGACGTAAATTTAGTACTGATGACGCAAGAAATAATAAACAATGGAAAATTACAGAATCACGGAAAAGTACTGGAGAAGAAGTTACATAGATAAAAAGAAATAAACACGGAATATTACAGAAGTAAGGAAAATAAGACGAAGAAGAAGAAGAAGAAGAAGAAGAAGAAGAAGAAGAAGAAGGAGGAGGAGGAGTAGGGGAGAAGAAGAAGAAAGAAGAAGAAGAAAAGAAGAAGAAGAGAAGAAGAAGAAGAAGAAGAAGAAGAAGAAGAAGAAGAAGAAGGAGAAGAAAAAGTAGTAAGTAAGGCCTCAGCTCATTTACATATTCATGTGTGAGCCACCTTCTCTACGCAGTTTTCTCAAAAATTCCTCTACCTTCAGGAAAACAAAATATTCTGCCGCATACGGTTTCTTACCGTATATTATGCCTTGTTATGCTATGGCACATACTGAATAATATTTTTGCATGTTTTTGTGTTTGCATTTATTTCTTTGGAAGTGGAAAGAAGAAAATGTAGAATACTTGAAGAAGGAGGTGGAGACAAGGAGAAAAGAGAGGGGAAAAGAAAAAGATAGATGAGGAGGAATAGAGATATGAGAGAAGAAAAAGAAGATGTATGAGAAGGAAAAAACGAGAACTATTAGGGAAGAGAAGATGGATGAGGAGAAGAAGGTGGAAGAGAAAAAGAATGAAATACGAAGATATTGAGGAAAATGAGAAGGCAGAGGGAAGATGAGGGAGATGGATCAGAGAAAGAAAAAGGAAGAGGTGAATGAGAGGAAGAAAAAGAACAAGAAGATGGATGATGAGAAGGAGAAGGGAGTAGGAGGGAAAGATGAAGAGAAAGAGAAAAAGGAAGAGAAAGAGGGAGAGGAAGAGAAAGACAAAAAATGCGAAAAAGAAGGAGAAGAAGATGGATTAAGGAGAAGGAATAGGGAGAGGAGGATAAAAAGAAGAAAACGAAAGCAATGGATAAGAAGATGGAGAAAGGGGAGGAAAATAAGAAGAAGAAGAGGGAAAAAAGAAAAAGGGGAAGAGGAACTATATAAATGAAGAGAAGGAGAGGAGAGAGAAGAATAAGTGTAAGGAAAGGAAGATAATGGGAAGGAGATGAAGAATGAGACAAAGAAGAAGAAGAGAAGGAGGAGGAGGAGGAGGAGGAGGAGGAGGAGGAGGAGGAGGGAGGAGGAGGAGGAGGAGGAGGACGATGAGGAGGAGGAGAGGAAGAAGAAGAAGAAAAATGAGAAGAAGAAGAAGTAGGAGGAGGAGGAGGAGGAGGAGTGGAGTTGTAAGACGAGGAAGAGGAGGAGGAGGAGGTGGACGAGGAGGAGTAGGAGGAGTATGAGGAGGAAGAAGAGTAGAATTTAAGGATGAGGTGGTGAAACAAACAGGCAGTGAGTGAATAATAGGTTATGAGTGGCATGGTTGGGGGGGGGGGAGTCAGCATCTCACGCATTTCATCTCTATTGATCGACCGGAAGTGAGTGTGGCGGTGATGAGGTGCCGACACCGGAAACAGCCGGAAATTGCCGACTATTGCCGAACGACGACTGTTGGTAATAATTGGCGACGTGAGCTGACGAGGACGCGTTCACACGCCGACAGTCGACTGGCGTTGGTTGAATTAAATTTACACCAATTTATTAAATTATTATTTGGCCGCACACCAGATGAAGCGAACGAACGGAACTTTTATTCCCACATGAGGCTAGGCGTACACCGGTTAGTCAAGACGAGATTAGTCACGTTTAGTCACAGTACTTCACATAGTTGCTTATGAAGCAGCACACACCGATGCAATGACTAATCGGTGTGTGTTAGACAAGACAAAACCGGTTAGTCAAGACGAGATTAGTCACGTTTAGTCACAGTAATTCACATACTTGCTTATGAAGCAGTACACACCGATGCAATGACTAATCGGTGTTTGTTAGAGTAGTCAAGGATTATTCACGTTTAGTCAAGCACACACCGATGCAATGACTAATCGGTGTCTGTTGCTTCATAAGCAACTATGTGAAGTACTGTGACTAAACGTGACTAATCTCGTCTTGTCTTGTCTTGACTAACCGGTGTACGCCTAGCCTAATGCACACCGAATGAGACAAGACATTCTACAAGTAGGTAGTTCAGAAATGCTGATTTAATAAAAATAAATAAATTATGATTTAGCAATAATTTAAAATGGTATCACAAATGACGTTGCACTATTTAGGTATTCATCCTGATAAATTATTAAGATAAATTATTTGGTATCATGAATGGAATTTATCCTAACAAATTATTCTTATACCAGATCTAATATGTTATTATTTGTAATTGTAAGGCTAGGCGTACACAGGTTAGTCAAGACAAGACAAGACGAGATTAGTATCGTTTAGTCACAGTAATTCACATACTTGCTTATGAAGTAGCACACACCGATGCAATGACTAATCGGTGTGTGTTGCTTCATAAGCAACTATGTGAAGTACTGTGACTAAACGTTACTAATCTCGTCTTGTCTTTTCTTGACTAACCGGTGTATGCCTAGCCTAACAGTAAGATGGTATGACATAATCTAAATTTGGACTGTTATTATAAATTGTAAGAGGAACAGTTTTTCCAGATTGGAGAATAGCGTTGCAGTTCTGGGATAACTATTTTTTGAGACACTGCGCCTATACAGCACTCATAACGTATGTTTCCAACAACCTGAAAGCTCTAGCGTTCCTAACAGCTTAATAGGGATTTCAACTGTTAATTAGTTTTGTTTCAACGTCGTCCCGAGATTCAAAGTTTGAGCCGCAGCTTAATACTTGGCGCATATATATATATTATGTAACATAACAAACAACACTAGGTAGGAAGGCTACCTTTCAGCATGTGAAAAGCTAATTGAGAATAAATTAGTGGAAGAAAAGAGAAGGGAGCAGACGAAGAAGAAGATGATGAAGAGGATGAGGATGAGGAACAAGAAGAGGAAGAGGGAGAGGAAGAAGAAGAAGAAGAAGAAGAAGAAGAAGAAGAAGAGAAGAAGAAGAAGAAGAAGAAAGAAGGAGAAGAAGAAGAAGAAGAGGATGAGGAAGAAGAAGAGGAAGAGAGAGGAAGAAGGAAGAAGGAGGAGAAGAAGAAGAAGAAGAAAAAGAAGAGGATGAGGAAGAAGAAGAGGAAGAAGAAGAAGAAGGAGAAGAAGAAGAAGAAAAAGAAGAAGAAGAAAAGAGAAGAAGAAGAAGACGGAGATGAAGAAGAAACAAATGGGATGAAAAAGAGAAGAATAAAATTGGTGATAAGTGATACGTAAATGAATAGAAGAGTGGTAAGAGTTTGAGTCTCTTATCATCTGTTGAGACTCTTGAAAAAGTAACAAAAGAAAGAAGAAGAAGAAGAAGTGGGAGAAGAAAAATAATAAGAAGAAAAACAACAAAAAACAGATAAAACTTGAAACATCCTACACCACCTAATGGCTCAGCTAATATTGGTAGACGCTGCTGTCTTCTTCTTTTCGTTCTATCGGCCTGTCATAATAAATAAATCCTCCTTCAAGATGACTCCCCTCTCCTCACCACCACCCGGAGAAAACTTCAACAGGTTATTGCTTCACTCCCCCCCCACTCCACACAATGTAACTCTTCATCTGTGTTGATTTTTGCAACGTTATTGATGCTCATTGCTCTATCAATATTTGCTGCGAAATTACAATGTTGGACTATATTTATTAATTTATTATAATATAGATATGAAGTTAATGGACCTGCTAATTATAGTGTAGGGTCTATATCTTCTCGTACATTTTCCTCTTCTTATTCTCCTTCTTCTACATCTTCTTCTTCTTCCCTCCCTCTCTTCTCTTTTTTTTCTTCTTATTCTTCTTCAAATCGGGGTAGAGCTGTGCCATTTATGATTTCAGCATCATCATTTAATTTTACATATTATCGATGTGCGGTGTACGCCATTCATTTTCTTTTGAAATTCTGTATTGAAATCATGTATAACATGACACCTCTCCCATTTGAAAAAATGAAGTTGGGTTCAATTATGGCGGACCAGATTTTTGAAGTCACAGTAAAGTATTAGAATACGATCCCAATGTCACCTACCGTCAAATTACCTTTGTAAAAGAAATATTAAGCCGTTTCCAAACTTTCCACCCACTCTGTATAATGATTATACTGTATCTTGTTGATAGATTAACTTATGATACTTGATAGCAACAGGTTTACTCAAGGTGATTAGAATTGAAGGTAGTGTTCTCGCGCTTAAGGCTAGGCGTACACCGGTTAGTCAAGACCAGACAAGACGAGATTAGACACGTTTAGTCACAGTAATTCACATAGTTGCTTATGAAGCAGTACACACCGATGCAATGACTAATCGGTGTGTGTTGCTTCATAAGCAACTATGTGAAATACTGTGACTATTGTGACTAATCTCGTCTTGTCTTGTCTTGACTAACCGGTCAAGGTTAGTAGGCTTGACTAACCTAGCCTTAGGCTAGGCGTACACCGGTTAGTCAAGACAAGACAAGACGAGACTAGTCACATTTAGTCGCAGTACTTTACATAGTTGCTTATGAAGCAACACACACCGATGCAATGACTAATCGGTGTGTGTTGCTTCATATGCAACTATGTGAATAACTGTGACTAAACGTGACTAATCTTGTCTTGTCTTGTCTTTTCAAAGCTCTGAGCCAGCTGACGGTGTGACAAGACTGGAGATCAAGAGTTCGATTTTCCCTATGTTGAATTCAACAATTTCATTGTAGTATTTATTTAAGTTGGCGGATGGCATTCTCATTAACTCTACCTTGTATTCTGATTACCTTGCTTAATAGCTAATAACGAATACCGCGTATATCTAGCCTAAATTAGAAATGTTTTCCACACAAAATTATTTACTATCAATGTAACTAATGAGCTGAGATAGTGAAGCTATCATTTTTCTAATATTTTTAAAACCACTGTGTCATTAGTCGTCTCTAGAAGAGGATGGACTGGCCTGGATTCATTGTATTCTTACTGTCAATCACATCTCTAAAATGTGAAATATGTGAGTATTTCAATATTATTCATCCATTAAAATCATTTGAAATTTCTCTTGTGAAATGCTAAGTTTCTGCAGTTTAGTAGAGTGGTAGCCAGTAGCTTGTATATTTTTTGAAATTATCATAGCCTACGATTTCCGTGCACTGATATTACTGAATACTTTAAGTAATTCAAGGTCGAAATCAATTATCCCAATTAAATTTGATTAATTAAATCAAATCGATATTTCTCCCAGATGCAGTCAAGCTTGACAAGAGATATTTGTATAATAATTATATGTGTAATTCCAAAATAATTTTTTAATAATATCTACGAATATATTGTGATTTTTTTCAAAAACAAAGTATTATTGTATTAGTTTAGTATATCTTTTTGAAAAATAATACGTATTGTTCTCTTTCACTTACGTTTATGACATAGTTTTTTACAATATATTAATTAGTATATTTAGTATATTACGAATAAAATAATTTAGTTTAATAACATGCTGTCACTTCAATAATTTAATTGAATAAATCAACAATTATTGTTGATTTTGAAGACATTGTTTTCACTGGAAAGAGAAGAATCTTGAATTCAACTTATAACCTGGGGCCTGTCATAAAATGTTTAACTCCAAGGGCCCGTTTCACGAAAGTTACCAATGTAACAGCTAAATAATATGTAACTTTAAATTCTCTAGTACAGATGTTTCACAAAAGTAACGAAATAACGAGTAACAGTTTCAAAAATATAATAACTGACTTCGTTACCTTTTAAGAACATCAATGAGAACAGATGTGCCTATTCTCAGTTATCTGTTACAAGGAAACGAGTTATTTCGTGATTTGTTTAAAAAAAATTAGGTTATCTCAGTAACTAAATCTGCATGTTACGTGAAAATAGTATAGGTTTGTTCAGAGGTAACAAACTACAGCAACGTCCAAAAGCTGCGATAAATTGTATCAACTTATCGCAGACTAACCATCCATTGGAACCGTTTTTGTCAGAAAGCGACCGATCATCCGAAATGCTAACATTGAATCAAATGCCAGCTGTTCGAACATTGGACGCTTTCTGACAAAAACAGTTCCAATAGATGGCCAGTCTGCAATAAATTGCCAAAATTTATCACAGCTTTTGGACGCTGCTTAATCTAAAAATCGTAATTATTATCTTAGAAACCAACAATATTTTACAATACAATTTATCGAAACACAAAATTTCATTTATTATAATTACTAATTCTATTAATACAATATTCTATTGTATATTTCGATAGAAGAGCCTGCAAAGATGTATATCTTTATAAACTTGCATATTGAAATAATATAATTTTAATATATTGTTAGAATTTCTATAGAGAGTTATAATTTATATATATTGTTATAATTTATATTGCAGATGCTCATAGCGTATGAGTGTAACAATATTCAAGAGTTTTATAAACTACCAACTCAAAAATAATTTACATGTAACATTTCTATCCTGTGTAGAGCCAACAAATTGACAACATTTTCCTCCTATATTCGACAAGAGAGGCGTCGACCCTCATCAAAGTGACTTTTGGCAAGCTGAACTGGATTCGGGTGTGGGAGGGGGGGTTCCCTGGCGACAGAGCTCGCCCCCCCGGGGGAGATATTATGCATGGAGTCCCAGCCCAATACAATACTCATAAAAGAGCCCGGCCATGTCTTTCAAAGTACAGTAGTGGATTTTCAGAGCTACGTCAATTTGCTACTTTTCATCTTCTTATATACATCTTCATCCTTGCCCACCTCTCTCCTCCTACACATTCTTATATTCTATTTTCCTTCTTCTTCTTCGTCTACTTCTTCCTTTAATTCTTCTTATTCTTCTTCTTCCTTTCAATCTTCTTCTTCTCGTTCTTCTTTCTCATCTTCTCCATCTTCTCGTTGTTCTTCTCTCTTCTTCTTCTTCTTATTCTCATTCTTCAACTTCTTCTCCATCTTCCTCTTCTCTTCTTATTCTTCTTCTTCTTCTTGATCTTGTGTTTCTGCATCCATTTTTCGCACTAAACGTTTGTATATAATAGCTCTGACTCTCAAAGAAATGTATTTTTAGAGCACCGTCAATTTGCTACTTTTCAACTTCTTATACACCATCATTTTCTCCTATCTCTTTTGTTCTCCTTATTTTTCTCATCCTCTACCTTCTTCTCCTTACATACATTCTTCTTTTTCTTCTTCTTCTTCTTCTTCTTCTTCTTCTTCTTCTTCTTCTTCTCTTTCTTCTTCTTCTTCTTCTCGTGCTACTCCATCTTCTTCTTCTTCTCGTGCTTCTCCATCTTCTTCTTCTTCTTCCTCCTTTTCATCTTCATCTTCTCACTCTTCTCCTTCGACTTCGATGAAATCGTAATATTGAAATTTAAACAGGCTCTCTGTCAAAGTTCTACAAGTTTCTGCAAACTTGGCAACGACTAACTTAGTTGTAGCACACACTTGAATGTCGTATAATGTCCCAAGGGCACATAATTTCAACATACCACCCAAAGAGTATAAAAGGAAAACTTTTACTTCTATTCGCTCTGTACATACCCTACTTTGACATTTCGTTGGCTGACTTTTGAACTATCTTTTTCCTACTTCAGAAACAAATAGATTCATCAATTTTTGCATAAATTATTTGTAAATTATCTTATTCTCTCAGTTGTGATATTGAAATGAGCGTTAAAATTGGGAGTTGAACGGCCTAGATATAGGCTCCCCCCACAATGGGCGGTTTCTACAAACGTCATAGCAATGGCGATTCATATATTGCCTTTCTTTGCTTTGATACTTATTTGAACCGCCATTGCTATGACGTTTGTAGAAACCGCCCATAGTGGGAGGAGCTTATATCTAGACCAATGGCAGGCGTTCACCTTGATAGGCCGTTCAACTCCCAATCACAGCGCTCGGTCACGCTGATTCTGCTGTACTGTATTTTAGTTTTTTTTCAAACAGAGATTAATAATGGTGTACAAACTGAAAGCGGTATCTTGTTATTTTATTATATTATGTGGTTTTCACAACTTCGTCTTTTTATTCAGTAATTTTAATTATTGACAATTATTTCTTATCATGTTGCAGTTACTTTAGCAGACGATATCAATCCAGAACAAACAACTCCAACAGCAAACATCATCAATACAACAGACAACAGACAACAGACAATACATCAATACAACAAAGAACCGGAAGTAGCAACAATAACAGAAGAAAACACAAATACAACATCAGAAGTGACTCAGAGCTCTGGAGATATCGACGTTTATTACGGCTTCCAAGCATTACCAGTCTTGGTGAAATTCCTAGGTGAAGACGGAAAATTTTACTGGTATTTTGCACGGGAAGGTATAGAAGAATTTAAGAAAAACTTCCCTCAATATGGGTTTAACAATCAATACTGGGGGCAACAAATTCAATCCCCGTATAACTATGGAGGTTCTAAAATTTGTTCAAATCCTCTACAAAATTGTAATCAAAATTCACAAGGAGCTGGTATTTCGAGTCAAATTTCCAGACCTTTGAACCCTTCAAATCATTATCATTTTAATCAAAATGGGTTTGACACTTCACCCTTTGAGACATATTCTCCATACGTTCCCCATCCATGGATTGAATCAAAACCTAGTAGTAACTTGTTCAATTCATTTCCATACAATCATCCAGGCTTTTCTAGTCCATTTCCTTCTTTTTCGAGTCCTTATACTGGATCCAATCCTTATTTTGAATTCAGTCCTTTCAGTCAATATGTTCCACCTCAAATAAATCCACTCCCCAATCCATATCTCTCAAACCCTTACACTGGATTTAATCCATATTTCTCGAACATTCTATCTCGAATGAGTCCTGATTACAGCTATTCCAATCCAACGATGAATTATTTGAAATCATTCAACCCATTTTTCAATTATTTAGAATTTTTTAACAAATTCCAACATAATCCTTATGATAGATTATCACAATTTGATCCATTTTCAAGTATTTATCAAACAAAATATCCCTACTATCAGTTCTTCAATGAACTTCAATCAAATCCTTATGCTTTTCTTACTCAACTCCCGCCTTTCATAAGAGATTACGGATTCAATAAACCAAATTATCTCGATTTCAATCCATTTTTAAATAATTTTCAAGGTTTTGATGGAGGGTATCCTTTCTCTCATGCACTATTGAATACTCACAATCCTTATTACTACAGGAACTCAATGGTTGGGGATAGTCCATACAATCATGCATCTCCTAGCTATGGTCCACTGAATTATTTTAGACCATCCTACATAGATCCACCTTATACTAGATCAGAGAATCCCTTCTACATGATTTCTTCAAATTTGGATGAATTTCACAAATCCAACTACATGTATCCCGTTTATAAAGATGCTTTGAATAGAGATCACTTCTATAGATCAGACCCTATGAATCCTTCAAATTTGAACTCACCAGATTATCTTAATCAGTTCTACAGGAAACTACCCTTTTCTCAACCTACCTATCTGAGATCCCCCAATCCTTACATGTCTTATAACCCTACGTTTTTCTGTAAGTATCCGAGTAACAGACCGTTCCTTACAACCTCCTACGACTACATAAATAGATTACCGGTTGACCCAATCTATAGACTATTTTTCAAAGTGTTGATCACATCTTTGGCAAATTTGTATCATAGGAACGGTTACATTGACGAACCTGTCTATTCTTATCCGTATTATTATAGTATTTGAATAAAAAAAATCAATCTCAAAATGGACTATATTATTGTTTTTTCACTCAGTTTTCAATTTGGAATGAGAAGATTTGAAGTTGTTAAAACCACAAACTTTTTAATTGAGAATAGTAGCGGTCCAACTTCTAATCTTCTCATTCAATATGAATGACTACCACAATTGTTGTACCACAACTACCTGTTGTACTCTCCTTTGTAAATAATTGTTAATGAGTGATTCATTGATTAAAGACCTAATGATTAAAATACCATTTTATCTATAACCAACAAAAAACAATAATACCCACATTATCAATCTAAACTAACCTTGATTCAAACGACCATGTTCTATTTCAATGTTTACAGTATAGGTTAAGAAATTTTCTGTTCCAGTGTTTTAAAACTGGATCAGATTGAACAAGGAACGTTTCTTCATGTTCAATCCGTTTTATACTATTGTTATTACGTTAAAAGTTTCGAATTCCATTTCGAAAAAGCTACTGATTCGATTTCAATCATGAAATAGTAATGATTGCGTTATAACACGGTCGAAGATAAAAGTGTTTTTCATTACGTTACTCTTTAAATAAACTTACACCAGTAAATTGGACTAATGAGTGAGTAGTTTGAATTTGCCAGTAAGCCCACAACAGATTTCAAAATTTTGGCGAAAGTATAGCGGAGGAAGGAAAGAATGCTCCAACACAACACTTTGTCATGAACCCTTTCAGATCAATCTCCACACTGTGATTATACAGTCTCAGGAAATATTGAACTTCTGAAACGACAACGGGAAAAAAGCATGAATGTTTATCCAATAGAGGGGGCTAAGCGTATCCTATGGCTTGATTTGTGGAGACCCAACATTTGAAATCGCAAACAGGGGAGTATTGCATTGGCTCGCTCCTCAGCAAATAGCAAACGTTTGACGGTTGGTATTCAATCTTCTCGACTCCAGTGCTGTTAGTCTTGTCGATCTTGATTCAACATCGAGAATCGGGGTCTTTCGATTTTCGATTCTTCTTCACTCCATCATTCGTGTGGGAAGGAAAGACGGCGGCGATTGAAAGAAGAATGAATAAACAAGTGATGCAATACACAATGGAATTGATCACCATTCAGCCGTCAGTCAATTTATTTTGTGATACGAGAGGGTCATCTGTTACTGAAACCCTCCCACATATATATTTCTCTTTCTCTTTTTTTTCTACTTCTTCTTCTTCTTTTCTTCTTCCTCGTCTTCTCTCACTTATTCTTCTTCTCTCCTTCTCCTTCTCCTTCTCCTTTCTTCTTCTTCTTCTTCTTCTTCTTCTTCTTCTTCTTCTTCTCCTTTTTCTTCTTCCTCGTCTCCTACTCTTCTTCTTCTTCTTCTTCTACTTTTCTTATCCTTCTTCTTCTTCTTCTTCTTCTTCTTCTTATTCTTATTCTCTTTCATCTTCTTCTTCTTCTTCTTCTTCTCTTTCGTCTTCTTCTTTTCTTCTTCTTCTCCTTCTTCTTCTTCTTCCTCTTCATCTTCTCGTCTCGCTTCTCGCTCCCGCAACTACCTGGAAGTTTCAGTTTGCAAAGGTTTTGTATAACAATTAGAAGTATTTCGACTTGCAATGGAGATATCGATTTTGGATTTTTGCACTAATTGACTGGACTCTTTGTGTAACTACTACAAAACCAACTGTTTCACCAGATAGGGGAAGTTATTTTCCCAGATAATAAGAAATAAATTACAAAAAAAGTAATATTAATATTATAATTTTTTTTAAATCAGACTTTCTTTGTTAAATGTGATGGTAATTATGATCGAAATTATAACACGCTATGTATGATATGAGAGAAAAATAAATATTAGAGTGAAATCATCAATAAATTCCACTCTCAACCTTTTCCTTGAGTCAAGTACGATGATGTTTCCCAAATTTAATCCAGAAAGAGAGAATAATGGTTCTGTAACATTTCACAAACAGTCATCATCTTGAAAACTTACAAACTGCTTTGAGGAAAATTCCCCGGTGATTTAATGAATTTCTAAAACTTCGACAATCTCCTACTCATTTTTTCCTTTTCTTCTTTCCTTTTTCTCCTCCTCTTTCTACACCTTCTTCTTCTTCTGCTTCTTTCGAAATTCTCGTCTTTGTATCTTCTTGAACTTTTCCCCCTCTTCACCACCACGCAAATTGTCTTCCCGCAGTGCCGTGTTAGAAGAAGGGGGAAAAGTTACTGTCTGTGGTCTCTTTCTGAACCTATCCAAATATCCAATCATCATCTACCGAATTTCCTGACATACTTTTCAACAAAATGGAAAAAAGGTCTCTGCAAAAGCACTGTACTAGCTGTAGGCTACAAGAGCGCAGATTTACAATAATCGTATTGAACATCATGTCATTTACTGGTAACAATTAGGCTAGGCGTACACCGGTTAGTCAAGACAAGACAAAATTAGTCATGTTTAGTGACAGAATTTCACATAGCTGCTTATGAAGCAGCACACACCGATGCAATGACTAATCAGTGTGTGTTGCTTCATAAGCAACTATGTGAAGTACTGTGACTAAAGGTGACTAATCACGTCTTGTCTTGTCTTGACTACCGGTGTATGCCTAGCCTTATTGTGTCATATTATGTGATTAAGCAGTAAAGTAAACGATTCCAAACTGTGAGAATAGTCTCCCTACTCTTGGTTTTGCTTTGAAAACTGAAAATGATGAAAACTAATACTGGAAAAGGCAAAATGTAGGTTAGAAGTGAATCTTTTATCATAACATATGATCAGCTTTTCATTCCAAAGCAAATCTTATGGGAATTGGGAAAAGTATGACGGATTTGTCGGAGCTAACCAATCAAAAGTATGACATGTAATGTCCATTGTCCACACTGTGACTTTGAACATTGTAGAAAGCTGTAAAGCTGTAATTCAGAGCTGACTCAGCAAAATGATGAAGCTATACTTTGAGATATTTTTGAGTTGAATAAGACACATGTCGAGACACTTGTATCGCAACATGTTGTTACTGCATGTATTTGTTGCAAAGAAAAGGAATCAACAACAGCACTAGAACATGTTAAGAGGTTTTAAGAGGCAATTAAATAGTGTTGCTCCACTTTCATCGAAAAAATTATCAATAAAAATGCATGTTCACTGATAATGGCACACTCCGATCCTGATAAAGGCTATCATGAGCTGATAATAGCCAATGGGTGAATTCACATAGGAGGCTGGCAACGTTGCTAGGATGCATATATACAACATCTCATCATACAATATCAGATCGTTTTTGATGTGAGATTAGAATAACGAGTATGGTACCGATCTATTCACATCAGGTCTGCAGGAAGGATCAACTAAGATCAAAGCATGCTCTGATTCAGTCTTCTCTCTCTCTCTCTCCCTCTTGCTCTGTAGCACCGATCAATGATAGAGTCCTTATGCAGTATATTCTACCCCCCTCCCCTTTCTCAACCAAAATCCTACTTCTCAATCCCCTAACTTGCTTCATACCAAAAGCTCTACACACCGCAAAGATCATTTTCTCTATTATTCTTTTTCTTCTTGTTCTGGTTCTATTTCTCTCTCTCCTCCTTCTTCGTCTTCCTCATCTCATTCTTATCTTCTCTCTCCATTTATTTCATTCCTCTTTTATTCTCTCTTTTGTATTTTTACTTCTTCTTCTTCTTTTTCTTCTTCTTCTTCTTCTTCTTCTTCTTCTTCTTCTTCTCTTCTCTTCTTCTTCTTCTTCTTCTTCTTCTTCTTCTTCTTCTTCTTCTTCTTCTTCTTCTTCTTCTTCTTCTTCTTCTCCTTCACCCTTTCCTTCTTCTCCTCTTCTCCTTCATATCATTATTGTTCTCTTCTCCTTTCTTCTTTTCTCCTTCTTGCTCTCCTGCTGCTCCTCATCCACATTTTTTTCTCTTTTCAATCTTCTTATTCTTCTTCTTCTCTTTCCGCCTTCTCTTTTTTGATATTTTCCTTTCTCTTCTTCACATCTTTGTATCTGTGGTTTCACCATTAATGTTTGACATGTTTTGTTTCCATTACGATATCGTCATTTTCTATCATCTTCTTCCCTTTTCTTTCTCCTCGATTTCCTCTTTTCGGTGTCTCTTGCTTCTCCTTATCCTTCATTTTTTATTCTATCACTTCTCCTTCTACTACTTCCTCTTCTTCTTCTTCTTCTTCTTCTCTTCTTCTTCTTCTTCTTCTTCTTCTTCTCTTCTCTTCTTCTTCTTCTTCTTCTTCTTCTTCTTCTTCTTCTTCTTCTTCTTCTTCTTCTCTCTCTCTTCTTCTTCTTCTTCTTCTTCTTCTTCTTCTTCTTCTTCTTCTTCTTCTTCTTCTTCTTCTTCTTCTTCTTCTTCTTCCTTCTTCTTCTTCTTCTCCTCCTTCTCCTCCTTCTCCCTCCTCCTTCTTCATCCTCTTCTTCTTCCTCCTCTTCTTCTACACTCCTTCTCTTCTTCTACAGCTCTCTCTCTCACATTCAACGTAATTCAGCCTCAAATATTTCATCTCCCATCTCTCATAATACACACAGCCTGCTCTGGATAACTGCAAGCACGATACCCTATAGTAGCTCCCTCGACATTCTACCATAGAACATAATATACCTATATACCTGCCTTGAGTCTCCCTATCGTCATTTTCTGAAGGAGATCATCCACTCCTCCTCCTCCTCCTTCCTCCTCCTCCTCCTCCTCCATCATCTCTTTCTCAACTTCCATCCTTCTCCACCTCTCCTCTTCTCCTCCTCCTCCTCCTCCACCTCCTCCTCCTCCTCCTCCTCCTCCTCCTCCTCCTCCTCCTCCTCCTCCTCCTCCCTCCTCCTCCTCCTCCTCCTCCTCCTCCCTCCTCCTCCTCCTCCTCCTCCCAGTGTGTATGAATCACTCACTCGAACTTGTTGAGCTGCTGTGTTGTAAAGGTGGCAGCCAGAAATAGTCTCAAGTCCCTTCAACTGCTTCTAATGCCTTGTTAAAAAGGTCTATTCACACATGACCGACACGATTCCGATCCGGCGGCAGCGTTTTCGTTCTGCGCATGCGTCACGAGCCCAATGCTCTGATTGGTACATGTTCATTGTTGTTGACGAATGCTCAGCTTTTTTTGTAATTTCACTGAATCTGGAGAAAGGAAAGAAGAAGAAGAAGGAGGAACGGAAGAAGAGGAAGGGGAGGAGAAGAAGGAAGAGAAGGGAGAAAAGGAAGAAGAGAAAGAGGAGAAAGAGGAGGAAGAGAAGGAAGAGAAGGAAGAGAAGGAAGAGAAGGAAGAGAAGGAGGAGAGAAGGAAGAGAAGGAAGAAGGAAGAAGGAAGAAGGAAGAGAAGGAAGAGAAGGAAGAAGGAAGAGAAGGAAGTGCAGGAAGAGGAGGAAGAGGAAGGAAGAGAAGAAGAAGAAGAGAAGAGAAGAGAGAAGAAGGAATGAGGAATATTCCATTCCACAATGAATATAATTATTCAAAACCATACTTGAGCCTGTTCAATTTTGAGTCTCAATTCAATTCTTTTGAGTCTCAACTCAACACCAAAGATGATGGCATGAGCATAGAAACTCAATTATGATTTTAAATTATTATTATGAATTCATTGTGGAATGGACAAATTGTATTTATTCTTTTACCTACCATTTAGAAGTTCCACAATATCTCTGATACAAGTCTTAATTTTATAAAAAGTGATAACAAACTATGTAAATTCAAACAAAGAGTTCATGTATTCCTGTATGTTTTGTAATTTTGTATATTATTGTGGAAATAAATTGAATTGAATTTTCAAGGCATAATATAATTATATTTATTTCTATCAGATACTTGTTTGAACTCCGCTCCCAATATTATCCTGAAAAAACGCATTATGTTGAAAACTCAACGTGAAAAAAAGGTTTGGGAAAAACTCTTTCAAAGAGTGAATAGCTCAATTTAAAAAGAAATAGCACGAAATTGGTGGGGTCTTTCTCCAACCAGTCTTCAGACTACCAGCGATATTTGCCCCATAAAAACATGACATTGACTTTGATGAAGCTCCTTCCTTCTCCTTAAACAATCGTCCACTTACTGCTAACAGAGAACCAAGATGAATAAGAAGAAGAATAAGAAGAAGAAGAAGAAGAAGAAGAAGAAGAAGAAGAAGAAGAAGAAGAAGAAGAAGAAGAAGAAGAAGAAGAAGAAGAAGAAAAAGGAGGAGAAGAAGAAGAATAAGAAGAACTTTTTCTTGCAAAAAATATCGTCTTCATCAAACTGGCGTCATCATACTTTGTTTTTAACGATCTCTTTAGCAAAAAAAGAGGCACCGTAACTTCACGAGGGAAAACTTTTGATGTTCACTCTTTAGAGCGGTGAATTTCCCACTGAAAAACATTGACAACTACAGTCGATTAAAAGTGATTGAAAAAGCACTCTCAACTCTGAACTTTGACTGTAAATGGAGGAATCGTTTAGAGTTGGAAAGAAACTCTTTCCAAAAAAAAAAATGGGTGGTAGATGGTTCATCTTAGGGCCGGTTTCTCCAACGACGATTAAACCAATTTTTATATAAATCTTAGGCTAGGCGTACACCGGTTAGTCAAGACAAGACACGACGAGATTAGTCACGTTTAGTCACAGTAATTCACATAGTTGCTTATGTAGCAGCACACACCGATGCAATGACTAATCGGTGTGGGTTGCTTCATAAGCAACTATGTGACTAAACGTGACTGTCTTGTCTTGACTAACTACTATTCTTTCTTCACTATAAACGTTTTGTCAGAAATTTCGATGTCCGAACAGATGATCATTTGATTCAATGATGCTCAGAGAGAGGCACATGTAACACATGGTTTGATTAGCTCGAAGAATTCCACAATACTTTTGACAATTCCCATAATATTAGCATTCAAATAAAATGCAAATCATATGTTATGTTGAGTGATTCACTTCTAACTCACAATTCGCCTTTGCCAGTGTTAGGCTAGGCGTACACCAGTCAGTCAAGACAAGACAAGACGAGACGAGATAAGTCACGTTTGGTCACAGTAATTCATGGAGTTGCTTATGAAGCAGGACACACCGATGCAATGACTATTCGGTGTGTGTTGCTTCATGAACAACTATGTGAATTACTGTGACTAAACGTGACTAATATCGTCTTGTCTTGTCTTGACTAGCCAGTCTACGCCTAGCCTTAGGTTTCACCACTCACTAGAAACGTTTTTGTCAAAAAGTTCGATGTCCGAAAAGATGATCTTTTGATTCAATGATGCTATTTATTCACGTGCAGTGCGGCCCACGGTTTAGAGCAAGACCATCTCCATTATTGCAGTGCATTACCAGCCAACCCACAAAGGAGTCCCTAATATACATCGACTGGGGTGAACTATCGATTTCCAATTCTCGATAATTGACAGCTGACCGACATTAGAGAAGCAATGAACGTGTTGTGACGTCATCCGAGCAACACAAATCCAAACTGCTTCAAACGTAATATTGTAGATCCAGGCTGATTAGAGATTATATAGTTTAGATTAGTCACTTTATTCATGTAGATTACAAACAAATAGGCTTGAAATCTAGATTATGATAGTAACAATAGAAGTGGAAACATTTATTGATTTTTGTATTTGTATTTAACTTCGATCGTTTTTTGATTGTTCTGGCAAATAAATCATATTATATTATATCATAAATCCACTATTTTTTAAACACAAATCCGATAGTTAAACACAAATCTCAGCTACTTCAAACATAATTGTGGATACAGGCTGATGATAAATTAGAATATTCACTCCATTCATTTTATATTACAGCCCAAGCAGCAGAATAATCAATTTAAAGTACTTTCAAAATAAAAGTAATTTTCAATGAATTGTAAATGACTTTACAATGATTTACAATACTTCAAGTTGGCTTAATTGTGATTTTCAAATTACTTGAAAATTATTTGAAAAGCTTTATAATTACTTTAGAATCGTTTGAAATCACTAATTTGTTCAATTTAAAATAACTTTAAAGCACTTTTAAATGATTTTGAAGACCTTTTTATAATAACCAAGAGTATTATCTTAGAGTTCATGTATTTTGATCCCAGGATATTCTTTCTTCCGATAACATTTCATGAAAACTCAATGAAGAAAATGAAGATGAAGTTCTGCAAATTAAATCAAGGTTTTCCAATACTATTTTGTCTTATTTCTTTTTTTCAATTTCTCGTCGATCCCACTATGTTGCTGTCCAGATCTTGTTAATTGAATTATAATCAGACCATAGTCCCCTCTAAACTACATGGCCGCGGCCTTCAATGTGACAACGTCGCAGCATCGGCTTGCATGAGCAATGCAAATCGGTCATGTGTTTTATAAGTCATGTGTTTGTAGTGTTTTTTATAAGTATGATTTTGAAACCAGCCGATACTGCGAGGTTGTCACATTGAAGGCCGTGGCCATACAGTTTAGAGGAGGCTATGATCAGACTCATTTAATTTGACGCTTGACATTAGATAGATAGATAGATAGAGAGAGATATTATTCCTTCGTCATTGTACGGTCATCAGCAACGTCAAGAATTATTACTATCTCTCTATATATCCATCTATCTAATGCCAAGCGTCAAATTGAATGAATCGGATTATACCTTTCTGTCATATTGTAAATAATTTCAATGATTGATTGATTAATTAGCAGCTCATTTAACGGATGTCTCTGCAACCGGCCTTAGGTCTGACTGTTCATTTCGAACTGTTATCCGCCTCTGCAGAAATCGATACAGTCGACAAATAACATGAAATCGGATGGAGCTGGGTTCTCTTCGAAATAGCTGCCATGATTCGAAAACCGATGGAATCAAAGGGTGTGTGGGAGGAGTGGGGTGGGGGTTGATTTAATTAAACCGATATGGTTTGGAAGGGAGGAGAGGAGGGGATAGGAGGAGGAAAGAGAAGGAGGAAGGGGTGAAGAAGGAGAAGAAGGAGAAGGGTAGAGAGGGAGGCGGAAATGAAGGACCCCTATCAATAATGATGGTCAGTAGCTGACGTTTGATTAAAAAGGGTGAAATTTGGCAATTGATGTTAATTGACTTCTCTCAGCAGCTTAAGGCTAGGCGTACACCGGTTAGTCAAGGCAAAACAAGACGAGATTAGTCACGTTTAGTCACAGTACTTCACATACTTGCTTATGAAGCAACACATACCGATTAGTCATTGCATCAATGTGTGCTGCTTCATAAGCAACTATGTGAATTACTGTGCATAACGTGACTAATCTCGACTTGTCTTGTCTTGACTAACCGGTGTACTCTAACTTTGTCAGAACATTCGATTATTATTACTGAAAAATCAGAATATTGGTCTTGAACATTAGTGATTGACTGTAGACTGTGCAGTAATAAATACAATGGTGATGGGTTTCGAATGTCATCTGGCAGGCTTGAAACTACCTGAAATTTAATTTATTTTACTTTCTAAAATTTTACTTTACGAAAGGAATACGACCCTCAGTGCTACTATACTGTATAAAGTACTGTTACAAATAAGTACCAGGAGATTTCATCTTATCAGCATTTTGTTATCTTGAGTGGACCGTAAAAACGCCCTTTTAAAGTACTTTTACTGCTCTTCGAATCACCCTGCAAATGAAATTGTTGGGAACTCGTGAAAGTTTCAATTTGTTTAGACGTTTTTTATTCTCACCATGCTTGCACTTTACTATTGACCTATGTAATGACAGATCGAAAACATTTCAATGACTGTCCAATTCCTTATCAAATGCAATAGTACGATCTTGAAAAGATTGAGAAGAAAAATGAAGATAGGAACGCTGTGTTGATAATGTGACACTGGCAGCAGAGGTTGTTAAGAAATAATCTGAGAAGGTTGAAAGGGTTTAAGATATGTCAAGTGGGTATTCAACGAGTGGAAAATAGGTGGGCAGAAGAAAATGAAAAAGAAGATGAAGTAGAAGAAATGGAATAAGGAGACATGAAAGAAGAAGAAGAAGAGAGGTTTGGGATTAGTCTGGAAAAAGGTTGAAAAGGTGGAAAAACCTTGAACGATGGAAAAGGCTTTTGGAACAGAGCTCTAGTGTGGGTGCAAGTACATTGGAGAATATAAAGAGGCCAGCAGTTCTTTCATCTTTTCCCTCTCGGCTTCTTCTTCTTCTCCTTCATCTTCTTCTTCTTCGTTTTCTTCTTCTTCTTCTTCTTCTTCTTCTTCTTCTTCTTCTTCTTCTTCTTCTTCTTCTTCTTCTTCTTCTTCTACTACTACTACTACTACTACTCCTCCTCCTCCTCCTCCTCCTCCTCCTCCTCCTCCTCCTCCTCCTCCTCCTCCTCCTCCTCCTCCTCCTCCTCCTCCTCCTCCTTTCTCTTTTCCTTTATCATCTTCTTCTTCTTCTTCTTCTTCTTCTTCTTCTTCTTCTTCTTCTTCTTCTTCTTCTTCTTCTTCTTCTTCTTCTCCTCCTCCTTTTCTTCTTCCTCATCATCATCATCATCATCATCATCATCTTCTTCTTCTTCTTCTTCTTCTTCTTCTTCTTCTTCTTCTTCTTCTTCTTCTTCTTCTTCTTCTTCTTCTTCTTCTTCTTCTTCTTCTTCTTCTTCTTCTTCTTCTTCTTCTTCTTCTTCTTCTTCTTCTTCTTCTTCTTCTTCTTCTTCTTCTTCTTCTTCTTCTTCTTCTTCTTCTTCTTCTTCTTCTTCTTCTTTTCTTTTCTTCTTTTTCTTCTTTCTTCTCCTTCTACTCCTCCTCCTCCTTCTCCTCCTCCTCGTCCTGGTCCTTCTCCTACTCTATATATACTCTATACTATATATACCTACTCTACTATATTAATAAATGGCAGCACTGTGATTATATATAGTCTTCGTTCTACCGGAGATAAAATATCATTCATAAACTATATTTGGTTAGTCTTCGGCCGTGGCGAAGCATGGTATACTCTTATTTGGTCAACGCCGGGTATATTTCCTATAGGAAATATAGAAATAAGTATACCACGCTTCGCCACTACTCACTAATAACTTCTTCACCATCATTGAATTGAATTTAAATTTATTTATTCAGCAATCGTGACAATGGGTTACCCCAAATCTGTCTTCTTAACATAACAGTTTGACAATAGAATATAATAATTTATAGTACAAGAGAACTCAATTTAAAAACAAAAGCAGTGCTACCTGAAAAATTACACTCATAACAGTATCCTCACTTGTGAAATAGGTAACAAATTTACCAATTAGATTAAACAAGCAGAGTAGATTTAACAACACAGTATATTTAACAAAGTAAAGAGACAAACAAAACAACCCAGAAAGCCAGATTAGAAATGAACTGTCGACCTCATGTTCTCTTTTTAGTTCCAGGTTCACCAGACTGAAAACAGGAATAATCACGTCTTGCAATGGCTGTATTGATTCGAGTAACCAATGGTAACAAAGCCCAGGCAACGCGTTGCTATTGGCTACCGGCTGACGACCAATCAGAAGACAGTATTTGAAGGCTCCTCCCCTCTCCACCAACCAGCTGGTGAGCTATTTCACTGGAATTACCAGGTGAATAATCGATAGTCTGATTATTATTGAGATTATTGAGATGACTAACTGAAGTTCAGAGGTCGATAATTATAACAAAAATGGTGTGATGATGGGTTGAATATTGGTCTTCTCTTCTTCATTGTATTGTTCGTTACTTTTAATTTTCTTCCTTATCTATTCCCTAATGCCTCGTTCTCATTCTTCTTCTTCTTCTTCTCTTATACTTTTCTATTCATTGTTTATAGCCTACTTATACAGGGTGGGTGAAAAATTTGGAAACGGCTCAATATTTCTTATACGAAGAAATATACGATGGTAGGTGACATTGAGGATCGTTCTGAAATTTAAAATACTATTCTACTGTGACTTCAAACATTTGGTCACTTCAAAAATTTATATTAAGTGACTGTATTAGCATACATTGATTTCATCTTGCTGTATAAACCCCCCCCCCCATGACTCCTTCGTAGTTAACCCCCCTCTACCTTGTTACGCCTTGGGTTGAGGTTGAGGATATTTTTGTGAAATATCTAATCACTGTATGCACGTTGATAGGTATTTTAAAGGTATAAAAATCTCAAAACTCGCTACATCAATTTTGCAAGTTAACTTTGACATTGAACCCGAAAAAGATGTACGTTATAAAGTATATTTTGTAGATGGGAATTATCGTCCAAGTTAAATGAGGTAACTGACAGCAAATTTGCGATACATTTTTGATGGACTCGGGCCTCTATGATTTTATCATCCTAGATCATACTTTCAACATAATTATGGAATTAATATCACAAAGCCTCTAATGAATTTGAAAAAATCATAAGATTTTGATCTCAACATTGAGCTGCGTTTTCACTATGTGACTTGTTTAATGGACTTGTTAAACTTGTAACATGTAGCATGTTTTCTGTAACTTCTGTTATATTACAAAGTTTCATAACTTCTGTTATATTATAACAAAAGGATATATTTTGTTATGTAACAAGTTACATGTATTTGTAAAATTTTTGTGAAACTTGTTATACAACAAAAGTTTTATGAACAAGTTACATAGTGTAAACGCAGCTTCACCTCATCAATGCTTAGATCTGAATTTAAACCTCTTTAGAACTATCCTTGAAATAATGTAGATAGGCTTATGACTGTCCTTGGTATACAGACAGTCTTTGTCCAAAATTTCAGCTTCATCAGTCAAGTATTGACTGTGATGGATCTACAGACACCATCTCATTTTTATAATAGTATACAGAGTGTTTTAGAACTCCCTTCCAATATTCTAGGGCAGTGGTCGCCAAACTTTTGAGCCTGTGAGCAAGCAAAATTTGCCTGTGAGCAAATGTAAAAATTTCGTAATATCAACGGTTTCCGAGTTATTCAAGAAACAAAATTTCAAATGGCCGCTATTTTGATTTATGGATTTGAAAAATCGTCATAATTTTATTGTAGCTTTGTCCAGTTGTTATAAATGTTGGTGCAGAGTTTCAATTCCATATGTTTCACCATTATTGAGATAAAAAGTAATAAGTGAAAAAAACAAAATGGCAGCTGTGTGAGTACCTATGGACTTCCGGACAATTCGAATTTGATATTTAGATATGGTTTTTACCCAGGAACAATGCCCTAGGCCTAGAGTATTGATCACATGTAAACTTTTTTTTCATCTTTTTTTCTGTAAACTTGTTAATTTTGTACTGTCATGATGTCATGAGTGCTGTTTGGGCTATGCCTGTTGCACTCATCAATGTGATGTAATGAAAATTAAAAGTAGATTTTAAAAAACATTTTTTGTAGCAAACATTACAAGCTTACAGCAAATTATCCATACAATCAAACAATATTATAGATGTAATATTGATATTAATATTTTAGGGTTATTTTGATAATTTCTGTTTTTTCACTCACCAGATCTATAAGCTGCGACAGACGAAGTCCCAGTTTCACCAGCACTGTATCCGTGTTATTGCTGACAGGCCGAATCAGACGATTGTAGTTGCTGAGCAAATCGTCGTAGAGTCTTTTCGCGTCCGGATTACAGTTCACAAAATAGTTGCAGAGAAAAACAAGCAGCAAGAAAATCTTCAACAGATTGTAGTTGGTTGCGATAAATCGAAAGTCGGACAGACGCATTGTGGGAGGCTGCAAGGTCACTGGGGAAAGTTAGGTTAGGTTTGACCTACTCGAGTATAGTTATACTTGATTAAAATTTTAACAATTCGAATCTATATATTTATCGATTCCCCTCTTCTTTACATCAACTATTAGGTTGTTAATCGAATAGTACGAATAGTATCGAATCTATATATTTATCGATTCCCCTCTTCTTTACATCAACTATTAGGTTGTTACTCGAATAGTAATCGAAGATTTGTAGGTAGGCCTACTCGAATTACTCGTTTATATTTATTTCTAAAAATAAAACGTTCAGCGATAGTTCTCAATTCAATTTAACGTTTTAAACAGTTTTTTTACTGATTTTTATGTCTCTTATCAATAAATGTTTTGTTATACTCTCTACACTGAATGTCTTTTGTGTGGATTACATGTATTTCTGCTGAATTAAACAGTTATTTTGGCATATTTCACTGGTACACAATTTCAGTGTTAAAGATTCAATGTTTTGCTCAATGCGCATATAGGCTATCCAGTTGAGATACCTGTAATTTTTAAGATACGAGTAATTTCACAATATTTCTGTATTGAAGATTTAACACGCATGTAGGCTATCCAGTTGAGAGTTTCAATCTTACTTTGTGAAATTAGAAAACAGTGTGTTGCCCACTTGTTCTTTGAATGAAATAGTTTTTTAATTTGTTTTTGTAGTTCGTTTTTCAATTATTGTTAATAGTTTGTTCATTAACTCGTTCTAACAATTAGTGTTCTTGTCATTTACCAATAATTTAGTTTGAAAACTTGTATTTTATGAAACTTGTTTAATGTTTCTAGTTACTTTAAGTATATTTTTAACAAGATTCTCAATTTAATTCAGGATAATCTATTCCCTTTCCACAAATCCTGCTGATTTTGACAAAGTCCTCTATCAAAAACGCACCAAAGTCTCAATGTCATCCCCGCGCTCAACACTGTACTTCTCTTCTTCCTCAGGATAATATTTGTTTTTATTTTTACGATTTTTGCCAATCGCGAACAATTTTTTCAGCTTGTTTTTTGTGATTGTTTTGAATTTTATTAGGTGAATTACAGTTTTACTGTCTTTGTCGTTGAATAGTAAGAACATTATTGATGACGATTGAATGTTGATTAGTAGCTCAGGCGAAGAGGTGCTCCATTCTGGAAAAGAAGAGACGTTTGAGCTAAGATTTCGAACTCAATTTACTAGAATCGACTCAAATAAAACAGTAATATTCCATTCATAACTTGTTTATAGCGCTTTTCATCCTTGAAGACATCTGATTACAGAAACAGTAACCCAAAACTTTACGAGCTAGCCAATCACACGCCTGCAACGTTGCCAATACGCACACTTCTATTAGGCTAGGCGTACACCGGTTAGTCAAGACAAGACAAGACTAGATTAGTCACGTTTAGTCACAGTACTTCACATAGTTGCTTATGAAGCAACACACACTGATTAGTCATTGCATCGGTGTGTGCTGCTTCATAAGCAACTATGTGAAGTATTGTGACTAAACGTGACTAATCTCGGCTTGTCTAGCTTCGACTAACCGGTGTACGCCTAGCCTAATAGTGATGAACACTCATGTTTAATTTCTGATCATCTGCTCTACTTGTAAATCATCCAAGTTTTAACGCACCGAGTTGTGATATCAGACTGAAATTTCGGTTTAATACGCATGCGTGCACGGATGATTGAACAGCACAATATGACAACATTGTCGGGCATTCTGATTGGATAACGCACCAAGCTGGCCAGATGTCTTCAAGGATGAAAAGCACTATAGTCAATCATTAATATCAAAGCCTTGAGTACAGGGGCCTGTTTCATAGAACCTTTTCAATTTGTAAGACATTTTTCTCAATATTTTTTGTATATTCTTAATTTCTTATTCTTAATTCCGGCATGTCTGACTATTTAACATTAATAATCTACTTTTCACCTTTTTAGAGTGTGAATTATTATACTATGTGTTGGACATAACCCACCTTTCGACTTCAAGTACGAGTTAGCCATTCCATCTCTATTTCTTAACTTTTGAGTATTATTAAACACAAATTATTTCTTTTAAACCAAAACGAAAAGTAGTAATCCAAAGTGACAAGCAAACTCTTGGATGTATGCGTGCGAGGGAGCACAAATCCTTCAGAAGAATCCTCGCTCTTAGCCGCTTACACAATTTTGTTCGTAACTTAACATTGATTATCCCCTTCCAGTTCATATTAATTTCATTGACATAAATAAAGTTAGCCTAAATTCTTTCCATGGACAATCAGATTTATTTGACGCTTGGCATTAGGTGAATAGATAGGTAGAGAGATATTATTCCTTGCCGTTGCTGATGATCGTAGAGTACATTGGCAATTGAATAGTATCTCTCTATCTATCTGATGCCAAGCGTCAAATTAAATGAATATACCTATAGTCAACAGATAGTCAACTCACCTGTTGTATTGACGTTCTGAGGTTTCCAAGTTGCAGTCACAATTTATTGATCCGACATCACAAGATGAATCTCTATCTCAGGGGCCGCGTTGGAATTGGATCTCACAGACATCAAGTGTTAATCGTCGATTGAATTTTTGACCGCGATTAAGTTTCCAACCGGAGCACAACTCCATAACGTGATAGAATTTTGGGAAGTATAGGTTTAAAGGAAGGTAATCTTACGTTGGTTAAAATTTAGGGAATAAAGGATAAATTTAAGGACGAAGGTTCAAGGATATTGTATTTAAATTAGGAAAGGTATTACATAGGATATTTTTAGGCAAGCAAGGTAAGAGGTGATGAATTTTTCTTAGGAAATATGGTATTAAGGAAGGTTTAAGGATATTGAATTAGCTGAAGAACGATGAATTCGAGTATACTTTGGGTGAGGAATATTAAGAACAATAAATTCAGGAGAGGTAAATTCAGGAAATATGAATAGGTTAGGAGAGTTAAGGATAGTAGATTTTGGTAGCGAAATATCCAAGATTTATGTAGACAGAAAGGAGATTGGTTTGAGATACGATTTTGGAACAGGCTTTATAAAATGGAGGGTTTGCAGGAAAAGAAGGAGGATTGATTAGAAGAGGTGGGAAGATTTATAGATTGATCGAACTTGAAGGATGGATTTGGAATATGGGAAATTGGGCGAGAGAGAGTTAGGGGAGAGAGAAGAGAGAGAGAGGAGATTGTGAGAGAATGAGAGAGAGAGAGAGCGTGAGAGAGAGGTAAGGAAAATGGAAGAGTTTAGTGAGAAGAGAAATAGATGAAGCGAACTCGTAGGATAGATGTGGAAGCTTAGAAAGAGAGAAAGAGAGAGAGATAGAGAGCTAAGTATAGCTAGTAGGAAGAGAAGATTCGAA
Organism: Laodelphax striatellus; assembly: GCA_017141395.1. Lineage (NCBI taxonomy): Eukaryota > Metazoa > Arthropoda > Insecta > Hemiptera > Delphacidae > Laodelphax > Laodelphax striatellus. Next base: position 8,449,586 of record CM029537.1, on the reverse strand, counting down.
GAATGGATATGGAATGAAGGAAGTCTAGATAGATGGCTGAGTAGAAGAAATTGATAAAAATGGAGAGAATTTTTGAACGATTCTGGTTTGAACTATCTTTCAATGTTAACAGATCTATCAATGCAATATGTACCAGAAACTGCAATGAAGATAGAACATTTGCAACACCACTGATGAAAAATAGATCACAAGCGATTTCGAAGGAGACACTTGCACTAAGTGCAAAACAAAATAAAAGTGGAATAAGAGCAGTGCGGCTAGTGAGAAGATTATTCGAAATAAAACGGCGAGGTTCGGGCCCCTGAGCAGGGACCTACAGAGGGAGGGGATGCGGGACTTGGAAAGGAGTTCAATTAACAGCGAAATCTTGGCGAGTTTTGGTTACGGTTCGGGCGGAAAACTTGGTTTTAAGCGTTGCTTAAGACCGAAAATATGAGATTTTTGTGATCTATAACCGGGAGACTGTGGTTCTCAAGGGGAAAAATTAATATTTTCAAGGATTGATTTCAGTGAAAACTTGAGACAGACTGTCTCAACGATTACTATTCGAGATTTTTCGAAATATAGATGATAGATTTCGATAATAGATATCGAAAATAGATTTTTTCGAGGAGTGTTGTGAGATTTATTACTGTGATACAGGTGTTTTTAAGGTTTACTTTGTGCAAATTGTGACTTGCAAAGATGAAAAGTGACTACAATGTCTTGAAAATATTATAATTGGCTGTAATATGACTTTTATTATTTAGTTTTAGGATAATACAAGTTTGTGTTTCCAAAGAATAGATTCTTTGGTTTTTTAATTCAAGATAAAGTTTCAATATGTTGCAATATAGTGTTCCCAAGGAAATTATGATTTGTCAACAGCCCTAGTCTTTTTTGTTGGCAAGAAAACTGTGATTTGTAGGAAAAATTGTCTTATTGGTTGACTATTGATTTTCAGCAGAATATTAATTTGCAACACGAATTTCAAGAAGAAAAGGAGCATAAAACCAAGGATATCTACTCCAATTCCGAAATTCTAAAAGTAGATAACTGCAGAATATTTATTTCCAATCCGAAATTTTGAAAATTGTTATTTCGAAGATAGTTTGAAAGTTGATAACTTCAGAATGTTATTTCCAATCCCGAATTTTGAAAATTGTTATTTCGAATATAACTATTTCAATTTCAAATTCTAGAAGTTGTTAAGTTCAGAATATTAATTCCAATTTTTAATTCTAGAATTTGTTGTTTGAGGATATTATCTTTTTCAATTTCAAACCCTGTGAGTCATCAGTTCGATGGTAATATCTATTTCAGTTCCAAATTCTAAAAGTAGTTTCAAAATAAGGTGGTAGCAGCCCAAAGGAGCGAAAACTTCTAGCCGAGAATATGTAGGATCTCTGAGTATTGATTGCGATTTCAAAAACGAAATTAATAACCGTTGGAAGTATGTGATACAACAAATCGAAAGTGGTTCTTAGAGTTTGGATAAGATTGATGGAGGGTGTGAGATTCAGATAGTTCATGAAACAAGACTGCCAGTTATCACTAGAAGAATGTTGATGCGCAGGAAAATTTTCCAGAAATAGGGATATGAGTAGAAGAAGATAGTGGTTACAAATACGAGAATTTTGAAGTGTGGGGTTGGCCTCAAAATTGAAAACAATTTCCCCAACAAGAGCTACGATTTGAAGGAAATGAACCTTTCAAAAACAGCTGATTGAAGAAAGTGATTTTGTTTGATGTGTTAGGTCACACAAGGAGTGTTATCCCTACAGAACTGGGAGAAGTAAGAATCAGCTGATAATAATAATGAATAACCTCAAACTTGATTTACTTCTACACTATTGATCTATAAGAAACAAATCTAGGGTGGACTGTTTAACACTCGACTACGATACAAATGGAAGATATTTGTCTGTAGGATAAGACTGGAGGATACCTACTAAACTACTTCAAGGATGATACACTCAACACACTATTGATGTAATAACTACTGAGAAACACACACCTCAAGAACCGTAACAAGGAATACTTAGTGAAGCACACAGATGTGAAGTATCACTTGAAGGATACTGGAGTATTACTTCAAGAAAATTTGCTGCACTTTCAAAACCGTTTATCTCAGGAGATGGCACGCTAATTAAGGATTTTTACTGAGGGTTCAATAATGGTGAAATACCTTGGAGATGGCACGCTAATCAAGGATTATTATTGAAGGTTCAATAATAGTGAAATACCTTGGAGAATTCTTAACGAAGACTACAAGGTAGGTGAAACTATGAGGAAGGACTTTGTCAGATTCTAGGATCAACAGGGATCACAAACAAATCAAGAACTGGAAAGAATTGAGGATATCAATATTTGTAGGATAATAATCTACAAAGTTAGAGTACCTTGAAGTACTTGAATGAGATACTTAAAGTATCCTTGAATAAGAATACTTACGGAGGCAGTATGAAGGATATCACTAGGATGCAAATTGATAGGATTGTTTGGAGGGTACTTAAGGATACACTTAAGGATATACTTAAGGATATCCTGAAGGATACACAAGGGTAGTCTCAAGGATGATCACTATTGATCTAGAAGGATAACTTCAAACACACAGATTGATAAAAGTTGGGGATATCAATTTTCAGGATGAAGGATAACTTGACGGATGCTTAAGGAATATGAAGGATACCTTGAAGGATACTAGAGGAGAGCTTCAGCCGGCTGTCACTGCAACGATTGGCACACAGAATGAGATGATATTTACGGAGGCAGTAGACTTTTCACCGAGTGGGTACATCCAAGCAAACCTTGCCTGGGATTCTGAATGCCCCGGTTGGTTGCTAAGCAGCGGAACAGCGACGGTGGCGCTACTGGTGGCCGAACGATGAACTGATGGGGGGTGACTCCCTTGTGGAATGGGAGGAAGCTGATTTGGTCCAGGGCTTTTGGACGCTGTACAGTGGATAGGTGGGGTGAGTGGTGGGCTCTCAATCGTTCTATCTCATAATACTCTCTGAATCGCGGTCTCTCTCATACTCTCTTAAACCAGCTCGCACTCTCTCATTCAATAACTCTCTCTCTCTCACATCGTCCTATCTCATAATACTCTCTGAATCGCGGTCTCTCTCACACTCTCTTCAACCAGCTCGCACTCTCTCATTCAATAACTCCCTCTCTCACATACTCTATCTCTTTCACACGATCATTTCCTTATCGTCATCCTGCTCCTCCTTCTACTCCTCCTCCTCCTCCTCGTCACCTACCTCCTCCTTCAACTTCATCACTACCTCCTCCTCCTTCTCCTCCTCCTCTTCTTCGTACTCAGCCAACAACCCCTGCTCGTTGACCCGTTCATCTCCACCTTCTTCACCACCAACTGCTTCTCTTCTTACTTCTCCTACTCCTCCTCCTCCTCTTACTCCTCCTCCTTCCCTCCTCCTACGTCCCCCCTCTCTTCCTTCTTCTTTTCCTTCTTCTTCTTCTTCTTCTTCTGCTTCTCCTCTGTCTACTTCTTCCTTTTCTTTTCCTTTTTCTTCTTCTTCTTCTTCTTATTCTGCTTCTCCCCTGTCTCCTTCTTCTTCTTAGTGTTCATCTTCTTTTCCTCCTCTTTATTCTGCTTCTCCTTTGCCTCTTTCTTATTCTTCTCCTTCTACTTTTTCTTTTCTCCTTCTTCTTCTCCTTAGCAGCTCTATACAGTGCCCGAGAGCACATTCTCCAAATTTTCATGTCGGAAACTATGCTATGGGAGGAATGTTGTTGCTATATCAATGTTACACGCTAGTAAAGCCTCATTCTCAGCATTTTTTTGAAAATGTTTTGATATGCTTGATCTTTGAAGTTATTTTAAGTAATAAAATACTTTACCTTACAAGAGTGTTCAATGTGACCTTCGAGTGTTGCATGTCATCCTTCACGTCTACACTTGGTCGATTTTGTGTGCGTCTCAAGCATGCTGCATAATATGCTTGAGCATTGGCTGTATGCTGCGCAGCACGCCAAATCGACCAAGTGTGGACATGGCTGTCGAAGCAACAGCATTTGGAGCAGACCTTCACAGTTTTTGGAACCTCCTCTTTCCATTGGAATAGAGATTGTTCATTTCGCACTTAAATAGATACGAATATTTTGAAATCGGTCCATCATTTTGAAAAAATCTTTATAATCAATCATAGAGATACTTCAAGTGAACATTAATAATGAACAATATTTAATATAAATGGGCCCTAAGTGGTACAAAATGATAAGTTATGATAAAATTTCCCACACCAACTTGAGGTGGTCAGTAGTAGTCGGCCATATTGGATTGATGTCCCATAAGAACAATGTATTTTTTATCGTATGGCTTTTTTATCGGTGGGGCCTCCATATACTCATCAAATTGTATCACTGTAAATTTAAGTTTTCAAGTGTTATTTTGTGAAGGGTCATACTTTCTTTAAAAATTTCACCTAAAACAAGCTTTCTTTAGCCTAATGACTTACGTCCTTTAGATGTCATCATTCTACTGCCGTTACATTTGAATGGATCTCCGTGTGAATGAACCTACTCTTCATTTGATGATGTTTTTCTTCACATCCTTTATTTTCTGTAGTGTACGCCGGTGTACGCCTAGCCTAAGATGTCTATCTAAACTCCATTTTGATGCATGCGCTTATCTGCGTATGAAAGATTATCAGAAGTGTTTTGTTATCAGCTCATCTTATGCCACAAGTGGGTAGTTTTGAGAGACTACATCGAGTATTTGTATGCAAAATTATATCAGAGATAACCAAGAAAGCCTTGGTACTTGGTAGATAAGATGCATGAATGGTGATGTGATATTGATGCGTCAAGTAGAGTCATAATGACCCAGATACTCAGCTGGAGTACACTTCTTGGATACATAGCTGATTTGAGAAGGTTACTTCCAAGGTCGTTTGCAGAGACACAGGTTGAAAATGCTGGTAATCTGTTTAAAAATAGGCTAATTTACATTTGGATAGATGTTTATGATATTGAATAATTATGTAGGCTAGCTTCAAGATATCACCAATAACATAATATTATACAGTATATTATTGGTATTACATAGATAATACTAATAACATACTTTATTCACACTCAGTTTCCTGTATCTGAAGGGTAGGGGCTAATATTTTGAAAATTTACAATTCCTGTGAAACAGGAAAAAGGCGGACGCACACTGGACATGATAAGTGATAAATCGTGCTATATAAAATCAACTCATGAGAGTCCTAGTGAGCCCTTTATTGTATTAGAGGACTCATGAAAATTTAAGAAACAGGCCCATCTTTGTTAATCGCAGGTCAAATATATGGGATTGCGTTCGATGTATCAAAACAAAGTATTCCTGGAAAATCGTGGATGGAAGAAGAGAAAAAGTGGAAGAGAGAAGGAGAATAAAATAAGGAAGGAGGAGGAGAAGAATAATAGGATGAAGAAGAGAACTGGTAAGAAGGAGAAGCGAGAAGAAGAAGAAAAATAGGAATGAGAAGAAGAAGGAGAAAACCAGGAAGAATATTCAGAAGAAAAACAGCAAGAAGATGGAGAATAAAAATAGGAGGAAGATGGAAATAGAACCAGGAAGAAGAAGAAGAAGAAAAAGAAGAAGAAGAAGAGGAGAGGAAGCAGAAGAAGAAGAGGAAGGAGAAGAAGAAGAAGAAGAGAAAGTGGAATCAAAATTCTCTTGCAATACGATTGGTCGTCCCACTAAGCCCAGCCTACGGCTGGCCATGCCTCCAGCCAATCACAAGCAAGCAAGTGAGACATCAATGGGGTTGCCTGTTAGTTTCCTATTCTGTTGATAGATGGCGTTGGAGAGAAAAGAAGAAAAAGAGGAAGAAGAATAGGAAGAGGAAGAGGAAGAAGAAGAAGAAGAAGAAGAAGAAGAAGAAGAAGAAGAAGAAGAAGAAGAAGAAGAAGAAGAAGAAGAAGAAGAAGAAGAAGAAGAAGAAGAAGAAGTGGAAGAAGAAAAAGATAGAAAAAGGAGAAGAAAAGGAAGAAGAAAAAGGATAGAGAAAGGAGAAGAATAAGTGGGAAAATGGAGAATAATTGAAAGAAGAAGAAGAAGATGAAGGCGAGAAACAGTAGTAGCAGTCAGCAGCGAAGTGAGAGGCTGCTAAAAGGCGTTTCTTTCTTCGAATCGATTCGTGGAAGCAGAAGTTTGAAGAGGAATTCGGCAGGTGTGTTTGCCTTCTCTTCTGCCTCATCCATTCCACGAGTAGTTGTAGGAAGAAGTGCTGCAAAAATCATAACCTATTTCTTCATGCCAGAATCTCAGATGGTGTGAAAATTCTCTTCAAACATTGCTTCGAGATACTAGCGCTCCACCTCCAGTGAGCAAGCAAACAAAAATTGGTGACCTCTTGCAGCTACGTTGTAATCTATTCAAATGGAGGTTTCATTAATTCATTTGTAAAAAATTGAACCAAATACTGTCAGCTGTTTTCAATTAGGCTACGGTTTCCTATAAGGCTAGGAGTACACCGGTTAGTCAAGACAAGACGAGATTAGTCACGTTAAGTCACAGTACTTCACACAGTTGCTTTTGAAGCAACACACACCGATTAGTCATAGGCGTCATTTGGGGGTGGCAAGGGGTGGCAGTTGCCACCCCAAAATTCCAAAACCCCTTTTTTTGCTACCCCAAAAATCGTATTGTCAATTAGTAATCAGGCAGTAATAATTTCAGTTATTTGCAAACAAGTGAAAATTCCAGTTTATAAACGTGGCACAATCTTGATTTTTTATTTAACATTTTCACTGGCACACAATAATAGCTTTCATGTTCAAAAACAAAAAGGAAGGTTGAGACATGATAGTTCTGCCGCTAGAATGCGCTAAAGTAGAGTCGAAGTCAAGTGGTTTATTCCATTATTCGCGAAAGTGGAAAGTCGAAAGGTTGTGACTCCCCATTTCTCCCCTATTCCATAACAATTTATATACCTAAAACAAACCTAAGTATCAAATTTCAACATCTTCTGCCAATTAGTTCTCAAAAAAGCTGAGAAAACGCACAAAATCGCTAGAAAACCGCGAATATTGGGCGTATCTTTGGGATGTTTTCAAAATCCTTTCTTAGTGCGCGTCTAAAGCAACAACTGAACATGCATGCCAAATTTGAACGCATTTGGTTCAGTAGATTTTTAGTTCTGCTGATGAATGAGTGAGTAAGTGAGTGAGTGCCATTTCGCTTTTATACTGTATATAGGCCTATAGATAGATTAGCCCCAAATCATAGATTCCCGTGCATTTCACATCACTGTGATACCCTCCAAGTAGTGGCGAAGCGTGGTATACTTATTTGGTCATCGCCGGGTGTATTTCTTATAGGAAATATACATGCGATGACCAAATAAGTATACCACGCTTCGCCACGGCCTCCAAGCCCCCCCAGATCCCTGGCAGACCTTGCCACCCCATTTTAAAAGCTGAAATGACGCTCATGCGATTAGTCATTGCATCGGTGTGTGCTGCTTCATAAGCATCTATGTTATTATTTAGCGTATGGCGTATGTCGGTGGGGAGACCCGAAGGTTGTTCCATCTATGTGAATTACTGTGACTAAACGTGACTAATCTCGTCTCATCTAGTCTTGACTAACCGGGGTGTACGCCTAGCCTAAGCGTAATAGATGCGCTGCGGCTTTTATCCAAACGCAAATCTCTGCTCTCAACTCTGATCCATTTTCAGATTATGATCTTTCTTTCAATCATTTTGTAGTGGGAGAAGATACAAGGAGGAGGTAGAACAAGGCAAAAGATTAAGAAAGAGAATAGTAAGTGGGCAGAGAAAGAGGACCAGGAAAGGAGATAACGAAGTAGAAGGAGGAGTGAAGAAGAAAAAAAGAAGAAGAAGTGGATGATGAAGATATAGCCATAAAAAAAAGAAGAAACCAAAACGAGAAGACGAAGGAGAAGAAGAGAAGAAGAAGAAGAAGAAGAAGAAGAAGAAGAAGAAGAAGAAGAAGAAGAAGAAGAAGAAGAAAAAGAACAAGATGAAGAATAAGAAGGGGAAGGAGAAGGAGGAGAGGATGGAGAAGAAGAAGAAGAACAGAAAGAAGATGAGAAGAAGAAGGAGAAGGATCGAATGAATGATGGTATTAATTCAAAGTTGAGATTTGACTAATGAATGAGACGGTGAGGGGGGTATGTCGAAATAAGTGGTAGAAGGGTATGGGGGGGGGGTGGTATGTCAGAGCCATTTCAGTTCTGCTGAAAGCTGAAATTGAATTAGTTTGGCACTGAGCATCATACAGTCCGGTACTGAGGCTTTCACTCATTCTACTTCTGCTTCTGCTTCTCTTTACTCCTTCTTCTTCTTCTTCATCTTGTCCATCTTGTTCTTTCTTTATTCTTCTTCTTCATCTCCTTCTCTCTCTTTTTCTCATTCTCCTTATTCTTCTTCCTCTCCTCCTCTCCTTCTTCTTCTTCCTTCTCCTCTCCTTCTTCTTTTCATTTTCTCCTTCTCATTTTTATCTTTTTCTTCTACTTTTCTTCTTCTTCTTCTTTTCTTCACCTCCTTCTTCTTATCTTTTTCTTCTTCTTCATCTTGTCCATCTTGTTCTCCTTTCTTCTTGGTCTTCTCCCTCCTCCTCCTTTTCTTCTTCTTCTTCTTCTTCTTCTTCTTCTTCTTCTTCTTCTCCTCCATCTTCTTCTCCTCTTTCTTCTTCTTTGTTTCTATTATAGCTCAGTACAAGTCGTTCTCCCAAAATATCATCGCCCTACTTTATTATTCAGTTATCTGTGATTCACTCAGACATAATCAAATCCACAATCTCTTCATCATCATTATTTGTATACCAGCACACGCAATATGAATGTTACATTAAAAGGCTGGGCGTACACCGGTTAGTCAAGACAAGATTAGTCACATTTAGTCACAGTAATTCACATAGTTGCTTATGAAACAGCACATACTGATGCAATGACGACTAATCGAGCCTAAACAACAGTTGAATGTTGTATGAGTAACGTGACCAATAATTTCTCAAAACTTGAGTGATTATCATGTTACCATTGTGTGATAACATCTCTTTGTATACAGAGTGATCGAAAAGTCCGTCCGCAGTGTATATACAATCACGTTATATTATTATCAAAGTTTACTTCAAGAGTCTGTGAATGTTGAAAGTGCCTTTTCTGTTGTTGCGTGATATAATCAGATTCATTCAATTTGGCGCTTGGCATTAGATAGATAAAAAGATAGATATATTATTCCCTGACGTTGCATACAATGATCGTTGAGTACCGTTGAGTACAATGTCCGGTACTTGATGACCGTTGAGCAAAGAAAAAATATATCTCTATCTGTCTATCTAATGCCAAGCGTCAAATGAATTCCACTGGAGCGCCAGGTTAAATGAATCTCACTTTTTTCCTTTTTTGTTTTTTTTCTAATCAAATTTGAATTTATTGAAATCAAATGAATCTCTTGATATTTTCTTATAGTTAGTTATTATTGTTCTGTAAAGTGCATTTTATTTAAATTATCGTGTTGTGTTAAGGAAACATATTTATGGTTTATCCTGTTGTTTCCATCTTGTTTGTAATAAATAAATTAATCAATTCCACTTTCTCACATAACAGATTATAATATACAGAAGAATAACTGTATTATATATATAGGCCTACCAAGGCAACTAAAGGGAATATTTCTATGAAACATTTATGTGTTAGTTATTATTGATCCAAGACTGGTGAGTCCTGTACCATATGTGTAAATGCCAATGGTGGACATGAACCTTGATGGGAATTCCATGTCATATGATCCAACACACTCGTGGTAATCTGAACTTCGCAGGGATCATGTTTCTCATCCCTGCATATTCCCTAGAGTCACAGATCCTTGTTCGACTCATTAGGATTATCCCGCTTACATTCAATCCTAATGGAGATTAGGCCTATGCTAACTTGTGGTCAATATTTGAATTTTCAAGAATAAAAGTTAACATTAAATTAAATGGATACAACTGTAATCAAGGGAAAAATCTTATACACCTTAGACATTCATAGCATGGCGGAATATATAATAAACTTATAAGTCTAGTTGTTGTAAACCATAGGGTTGATGGGTTTCAAAAATGAACGAAATCGAAATTTCCTATTTGTTGCTCACAAAATCCGATCCTATATTATTTTCTCACAGAACGGGGAGGTGGAACAACGATCACTGAAAAGAAAATATGAAAACTCTCTCGACTCCCTAGGAAATCTTCATTGGTACGCTTTTCCAATTTTCACCTCTGTTTTCTTTTGCCACCTCTCCAGTATTTTTCGAGACCAGGTTTATTTTTCCAGGAGTGAACCGTTTCCTCTTACTGTCGACTGCACTGTTTTTGGAGAGGAAATGATTCTTGTTCGACAAACAAACTTTTAATTTTGCCCTTGTTTTTAGAGATAACATGTGGAAAAAATAAGTGAGGGACTATTTAATTACTACTAAGATACTATTTAGGCCTAATAACAATTTGAAATAGTTTTATCACTCTTTTGAGACGAAGCTCATTTTCTGTACACATAGAATTTATGCAAAAAGTTATTAGTTTTCTGTGAAGCTCGTTCTCTGTACACATAGAATTTATGAAAAAAAAAGATATAATTTCAATTAGCTATACATTTCGAAACGTTTGCTGTTGGTTCAGAGACAACCTAACGTCTTAAAGGTTGTGTTACTGCTTCTCAGTATATGCTGATTGGAAGTCATCCTTAATTCTTTTGTGTTTTATCCAATTACTATGTCCACATTTTGATTGATTTCCGTTTGCAACAGAAGGAGCATGCGGTGCAGCATTCGGTTTCCTTCCAATTTTAGAAGGAAGACGACAAATTAAGAAAGTCGAGACTTGCGCTAGTACATTAAAACTGGGTCACCACTATCTTCCCATCTTATTAGGGGAAGTGAATTTATAATGTCATAATCTCCAGCAGAGATAATAATCTGCTTTGCTTGCCCGAAGAATGAGAAAATTAAAAAAGTGAGAAGAAGGAAAAATCAAGAGAAAGAGAGAAAAAAGAAAGAGACAGGAGAACGGAGAAGGTCAAGAGGAGAAGAGAAGACGATGAAAACAGCAGTGAGAAGAAACCACAGTGAATGAGAAGAAAAAAAAAGAAGAAGAATAAGAAGTAGAAAAAGAATAAGGATAAGTAGGAGGAGAAGAAGGAAAAGAAGAAGAATATGAGGGAGAAAAGAAGTAGACACTGAAAGAAGAAGGAAAAGAGAAGAAGAATATATGGAGACGAAGAAGAAAAAGAGGAAGGAGAAGCAAAAGAAGAAGAAGAAGAAGAAGAAGAAGAAGAAGAAGAAGAAGAAGAAGAAGAAGAAGAAGAAGAAGAAGAAGAAGAAGAAGAAGAAGAAGAAGAAGAAGAAGAAGAAGAAGAAGAAGAAGAAGAAGAAGAAGAAGAAGAAGAAGAAGAAGAGAAGAAGAAGAACTATCGAAGAACGTGGAAAATTACATAGATCAACAGATGAAGATAACAATGGAAAGTTACTGAAGTATGGAAAAGTACTGACGGAAATGATGACGCAAGAAATAATTAACAATGGAAAATTACAGAATGGAAAAGTACTGATGGTAGATTAAGATAAAAAAGAAATAAACATGAAAGAAGAAGAAGAAGAAGAAGAAGAAGAAGAAGAAGAAGAAGAAGAAGAAGAAGAAGAAGAAGAAGAAGAAGAAGGAGGAGAAGAAGAAGAAGAAGAAGAAGGAGAAGAAGAAGAAGAAGAAGGAAGAGGAAGAAGAAGAAGAAGAAGAAGAAGAAGAAGAAGAGGAGGAGGAGGAGGAGGAGGAGAGGAAGAAAAAAGAAGAAGATGGAGTTGAAGCAAACTGGCGGAGATGGAAAGGTGGAATGTCAAAAATTAAAGAAAGTGGAGGCAAATGTGAAAATGGATAGAAAGTGCACATAACAAAATTCACCTTGAGGCTAATTCCTCCACAGTTTTCCTGTGTATTTTTAATACCGGCATCATAAGTAGGTCTCTTTGATCTCTCTAGCAGAGGGTTGCAAAGTACCCCTAAGGCGAAATTCATTATGAGATAATGAAATTGCTTGAAAAGGGATAGAAAGAGGGAGAGAGATCAAACGGTGAAGACTAACTTATATAAGGTATTTAACTACTTTTTTCGTTCTTTTTTCACCTGAAATTATTATAATAATTACAATTAGGCTTGTAATTGACTTTATGTATGTGAGCTTGTCTATGTATACAATAGAAAAATAAGTAGAAAGATCTGAGAGCAATACAGTAGTACGTGAAGAGAAGATTATGGGTAAAAATAGCATTGTATTTTGGATGCTCTTTTAGAACCAGAACAAATCTATAAAAAGTTTTCAATTCGATATAGCAAATTGCAATGTATGTAAAAGTGCCTCAACACGATTACTAATGAGGTCACCTAACCACTTTTTCCAATTTTGTATTGTATTTATATGTTGTATTATTGTATTGTTTTTGGAAATTGTGTGTAAATAAATGAAATGAAATGAAAAAGGTACGGTTACACCAGAGCAAACAGGAGCGAACCGAACGTTCACTGATGTTCGTTGTCGCTAGCATTCGCAAACACCTGCGAATGGGAGTAGTCACACACCAAGATTACTAGACAAAGTCTAGTAATCTGTCTAGTAATCTGTCTAGTAATCTTGGTCACACACCAGAGTGAACACACATGAATCGTCTTGATCGTCGCGTTGTTCGTTAGTGCTCCGGCCACCACAAGAAGTCCAGTTTATAATCAGTAACAGTTTATAATCAGCACTACTAGGCTCCCATAACATTGGCCTTGATTTGTATTCTTCAATCAGCTCCAACTTTTTTCATCATTCCACTCCATAGTTAAACAATTTTAGGGAATAATATTGTAGCACAACTGAACAAACCACCTAAACAAATCTCTTGATAACAGTTGACACAGGTAAAGAACAGTACATTTATAAAGAATTATAAGGGCCGGTTCATGAGCTCGGGATTTAGCCAAGTCCTAGACTAAAACGGGTGGCTACCGTAGCAAACGTTTGTCTCGATAGGTTAGTGGGTTAGCAGCATAGAGAGCCCTCAGTACATAGTTTTGATGCTAACGTTTGTCGATGCTACGGTGGCCACCCGTTTTAGTCTAGGACTTGGCTAGATCCCGAGCTCATGAAACGGCCCTAAATGTACTAGTCTTTACCTGTAAACTTTATAATGTACAGAGAACATTATAAAGAGATGATAATTCATTGTAATGAAGTGGTATCGAAATAATGAAGTTGTTATATGCAGCTGATGTGGAATAATTACATTTTACAACTTCCACTCGTGACAATCCAACGGCTGAAGATTTTATCAACAAAGTTGTATTTGCTCTGCTACCAACTGTAGTTCCAGAGTTTGCAATAATGATTCTCTCTTTTCTCTCTCTCTCTCTCTCTTGTTGCTCGAAATCCTTAATTATTTATCACTCTCTCACTCTCAACAACGACTCTGGATGAAATAGAGTGATTTAGGTTACCTCTCCAGTCACCATGTACTGTTTTGGTAATGGATGATGGGAGACATAAAACATTATACCAAGAGTAAAGTTATTTCGAAAAAGCTGGAAGATATGCTGAGAAAAGTAATCCTTTGAAATAGTTACATATAAGCACAGTTAATAAGGTTACGCCATTATTTATTTTCTGTGATTATAGCGATGTGGGATTTGTATGAATTATGGTGAAATATTAGCGTACCTCATTCAAACATTATTTATTTACTATCTTTTAATACTATCTTGACTATCTTGCTCTCCTCCTGCTCCTCCTTCTCCTCTTTTTCCACCTTCTCCTCCTTCTCCTCCTTCTCCTCCTTCTCCTCCTCCTTCTCCTCCTTCTCCTCCTTCTCCTCCTTCTCCTCCTTCTCCTCCTTTTCCTCCTTCTCCTCCTTTTCCTCCTTTCCTCCTTTCCTCCTCCTCCTCCTTCTCCTCCCACTCTTTCTTCTGCTCCTCCTTCCTCATTTCTTCTCTCATTTTTTTCTTTTTTCTTCATTTTGCAACTACTTTCGCATTGACATCAAGGAATCAGAAATGACATCTGAGACTATAGTAATAAATAAATCAATATTGAAGTCTATGCGGATATTGAAATGTCCATACAAATTGTAATTTCTGGAAGGATTCTGTGGAAGCACAAAGTATTTCTCCTTCTTCTTTTTCTCTTTCTCTTGATTCTTCTTTCAATGAAGTCAATATATTATTGTGTGACCTATCAAATAACTGGCTTGGAGAATTTATTGAGCTTCTTGTACAAAGCAATAGAATACAGAACCTTGATGAAAGAATCCGATTCCAATAAACCGGGTTCTTTGTCATCAATCTCTCTCTTTTACTCCCGTTCTTCTCATTCTTTCTATCCTTTTTCCCTTTCTCCTAGAGTTCTTCTATTATCAATCTCTCTCTTTCACTCCCGTTCTTCTCATTCTTTCTATCCTTTTTCCCTTTCTCCTAGAGTTCTTCTATTCTCGGTATTCACACTAGCTTCGTCTCACACTGTAACATTACTTTTTCAATATTACCTTTCATTTTCATCACCACAACACTATTACACTGTGAGTCTTCCAATTATAAAATTCCAATGAATCGCACTTGTTATTCAGAAAATATACAGAATGGATCTCACGCTTTGTGAATTTATAATGGAAAATAACTGGTTTCAATATATATATAATGAGTGATTCAAAAAGAATACCACAACTTTAAAACTTTGTATTAATGAAAGAAATATAATAGAACCTTCTGTTATACATCATTTCAAAGAGTATTTCAAAGAGTTTTTTCACTCACAAAAGATCAGATGTTTCATATGACCCCTCAGACACTCGAGCAGTATCAGTCCCTCACTCTTTCCACTTGTTATCAGGCGTAACAGTTTGATATCTGTTGTTATTTCTTGTTTCAAATCATCAATATTCATCCACCACGTATGATTTGGAAACAAGAAATAACAACAGCAGATTATCAAACTGTTACGCCTGATATGCCAGTAAGAAGAGTGGAAAGAGTTTGAGGGAGGTTTTAGGTTGATACTGCTCGAGTGTCTGAGGGTCATATGGAACATCTCTGATCTTCTTTGTGAGTGAAAAAATTTTTAAATACTGAAATGATGTATAACGAAGGTTCTATTATATTTCTTTCATTAAACAAAGTTTCAAAGTTTCAGTTCAGTTCGGGCAGCCGAACAGATAAGACGCATTCTGTGCCGCTCTCGTTATCGATTGACTTGACAAAACGGCGTGTATTTATTGGTAGTGTTGTTAAAAGTTGAAACGAGTTTATTTTTCATTCAATAGATATGCCGGCGGTCTGTGGCATTTGTACTCAAAAAATTACCGAAAAGAACGCATTAGTGAAGTGTAGTGGTGTATGCGAGAAAAGTTTCCATGCTACATGTATCAGCAGTGATAGCGATGCGAGAACTACGAGATCAGGAAAGGACTGGAAATGCAAAGAGTGTACCGACCTCGCGACCCCAAATTCGTCCGACATCAGTGAATATGTATCCAGGGACCTTATGCTGAAATTCATGGAGGAATTCAAAAAGGAGGTGTTCACGGAATTGAAGAAATTCAGAAAGGAGTTAATTGACCTAAGTAAGGCTACTGATTTCATTTCGAGTAAAATCGACGATACAAACCTACTAATGAAAGAAATTAAAAACGAAATATGTGAAATAAAGAAAGAAAATAAGGAGCTGCGAGAAAAAAATGTTCTGCTTGAAGAGACGGTGAATGAACTACATGATAAAGTGAGGACCCTCGAACAATACTCGCGACGAACCAACATAGAAATCAGTGGAATCCCTGTGACGCCCCAGGAGGACATTCAATGTGTGGTGAAAGACGTAGGAACTGCACTGGGAGTTGACGTCAGCAGCAGCTGCATCACTGCAGCCCACAGGATTCCATCATTCAGGAGAGAGAGAGTGCCCTCAATTGTAGTCCAATTTGCAACAAAATCGAGAGAGACGTTTGGATCAACAAATTCAAGGAGCAGAGAGGAAATTCACTGTGAAAAATGTTAATCCCTCATTCTCCGAAAACAGACTGTTTATTAATGAGCATCTATCACCAGACAATAAACAATTTCTTTCTCATTTGAAAAAAGATGTCAGGAAATTGGATATCAGTATGCATGGTGCAGGGAAGGTAAGTTTTTTGTAAGGAAGGCAACTGGAGAAAAATGTATTAGAGTAGGTAGATTAACTGATTTGGATAAAATTCACAATAAGTGATTCCGAAGTTTACAAGAGAAGGTGTGAGAATACTCAATTATATCTGTTATTAACCATAATGAAGTACTGTAACATTAACTGATTAAAAAGTATAAAATACCTTTGTGAAATTAAAACAATTAGATGGCTGAAGAAATTGCAAAAGAATTCATGACCATAGGGGAATCATTTTTCAAGCCTACAGATAAGAATAACATTAGCGTTGCTTGCCTTTATGCAAATATTAGAAGTATTAGAAATAATTTTGATAATTTCCTGTTAGAGTTCTCACAGATCAAGAATAAGATACACTTTGTTATATTTAGTGAAATATGGATAGGAACAGACGAACTGAACTTGTATAATATGCCAGGATATAAAAAATTTGCCTCTTGTAATGAAAATTATAGAGCTGGAGGAGTTTTGTGTTTTGTCTTAGATGAAATTGACGTACAACAAGATAGGATAAATAGTATGAGAACTGCCGATTCGTTGTTACTGAATGTAAGATTAAGCAATGCTCACTTTAAAATTTGCTGTATGTACAGATTACAACAGTTCAGTGAGAATGAATTCATAGAGGAGTTATCTGAATATACTCGGTACCTGAATACGAACACAGTTTTGATAGGTGATATGAATTTGAATATATTGAATAAAAACCCACAGGTTATTAAATATATAAATCTACTAAACGATAATGGGTTTTTATCGTTGATAAATGCACCGACGAGAAGAACAAATTCCACCAGTACTTGCATAGATCACATATTCATCAAGGATAGGAGAATTGATAAATATGAAACTGCAATATTTGATGTTAATCTTACCGATCATTGTATGCTGGGTCTTGTTTTTAGAAAAGATAGTGAACAATCAAATGAATTAGAAAGAAGAATAAAACACGTTTATATAGATTACGAACTAGTCAATAATAAGATTCAAGAAGTGAGATATGAAGACTTTATGACAATTACTGATGTAAATCTCTGTTATCAAAATCTAAAAGGAATTTTAAATAACGCAGTAGAAACCAGTTCAAAGACAAAAGTAGTCGACAAAAAATTAGCTAAAGCACAAATAGTTAGTCCTTGGATAACTCTAAAGCTATTAAATAAATTAAAAAAGAGGAAGAAATTGTATAGTATTGCAAAAAGAAGACCCTATGATAATTCCTTTCAGAGTTACTTCAATTCCTTCTGCCAAAAATTGAAGACTGATATTAGTACTGAAAAGAATGATTATTATTCAAAATTACTAATACGCAGTCAAGGTGATTCATCCAAACAATGGAAAATTATTAATAGTCTAACTGGAGTACAGAAAAATAAAGGAATCCAACAAATTGAGCTTCCTGACGGTATCATTATTTCAAAGTCTGAAGAAGTAGCGAGAGAAATAAATAGGTTCCTTATCTCAATCGAACGAAATAGTACTGCACCTACTTCAAGTTTATCAGCGCAAGATAATATCCGAGTTGAAAATAATATCCATTCATTTTATCTATTCCCAACCTCAGTTCCTGAAGTCGTTCACATAATCAAGAATCTGAAATCTAAAACTTCTTCTGGTTGCGATAATTTCAGTACTATATTGATAAAAAGCATATGCAATTCTATTGCACCACTTCTGGTCCATTTAATAAATTTAAGTTTTGAAAAAGGAATATTCCCTGAAAATCTCAAATTGAGTGTTATTATACCCATCTTAAAAAAACAAAACTCAATAAAAATAGATAACATAAGACCGATTAGTTTGCTGTCAGTTTTTTCAAAAATAATAGAAAAAATAATGAATTTAAGATTAACAAATTTCTTACAAAAAATCAATTTCATAAGTAATAAACAGTATGGCTTTCAAAAAGGTAAATCCACCGAACAAGCGTTAATTGAGGTAACAGGCTATATTCACGACAATATCAATAGAAAGCTTAAAACTACAGGGTTGTTCGTCGATTATAGAAAAGCTTTTGACCTGGTAGATCATCAGATTTTGTTGAAAAAAATGGAACTTATTGGAATTAGAGGCGTTGCGCTTAATTGGTTCTGCAGTTTTTTAACGGGTAGGAAGCAACAGGTGCGTATCGGTGAACATCTTAGTGAACCGCTCATTGTAAAAATGGGGGTACCCCAAGGATCGGTACTATCGGCGACTTTATTTCTGATATTTATTAATGATTTGCTAGTGCAAAATTTCAGGGGTAGTGTCGCTGCTTTTGCCGATGATATTGCTATTTTTTACACCGGTGGAAACCCTCAGAATATTTATGGTGATGTTATGCAAGATCTCAGGCTTCTAAGTGGTTGGTGTACAATGAATAATATGGAAATTAATGTTACAAAGACAAAATATATAAATTTCAGTACTAGACCTTTTGATTTTGACTCAAATTTGATTTATCACAAACCTGACTGTGTAAACAACTTGAACTGCTTCTGTCAAGCAATTGAAAGGGTTCAACACTTCAAATACCTTGGTATAATATTGGATGAGAAAATGAGATGGAATGAACAAATTAAGAAATTACATAATAAAATGAAATGTCGGTTAGGAAATTTTATTACTTGAGAAATTTCTGTGATAAAAAAGTTTTGAGAATGTTGTATTATGCCTTGGTTCAGTCATCTTTACAATATGGTATTACATGCTGGGGAGGTACCTTCAAAACTTTAATAAAGCCTATAAGAACTACGCAAAATCATTTTGTTAGAATAATTTTAAGAAAAACTATGCGAGAAAGCTCATTTCCAATATTTAAAGAGATTAACGTTTTGCCTGTTCAACATCTGTTTGTTTTCAAGGTTCTGAGATTGTTTTATGAGAGAAGTGGCAATACAGGAACAGTGAATTTAGTGTATACCACAAGACGAGCGACTACAAACATTTTCAGAACTCAAAGTTAATACATTGCTCTTCAAAAATTCTTTTAGCTACTTAGGTGCACAATTCTTTAATAACTTGCCACTTGAAATCAGGAAATGTAATAATAAAAATGAATTTATGAAAAAAATAAGAATTTGGCTTTGGACACATAATGATGTTGAGAGTTTGAAGTTTAACCCAATTTGAGATTGTTTTGTTATTGCTTGTTATTTTGAGTGTTTAGCTTATGTATAATTGTTGTATACGAGTTTAGTGGTTTTCATAGTTGTTAGGTGATTCCTTTATTATAGTAGAGTACATTATGCTAAGGTCGTCGTGCGCTTCACAGTTTAAAAAGTGGAAGAACTGAACTCAATACTAACTTAAAATTAACTTAATCTGTATCTAAGAAATTATTTTAGACATGTAATTAACTTATAAATACTAACAATGACCACACTATTTGTAAAAGTGGTCATTTCATTTCCAAGATGTTTAAATCATTTGTCACTGGTCATTTATGAATGGAAATAAATTATTATTTATTATTTATTTATTATTTATTTGTTGTTGTTGTTGAAGTTAGTATTTTGTAAAAATGATGATACTTATTGTTTGGCTCAGTTGTGGTATTCTTTTTGAATCACTCTGTATTATAACTTACCTTTTTTCAAATTAGGTGAACAATCAAACTTGCAGGGTCCGCTTGCGAGCGATTCACGTGAAATGTAATCTGACCTTAATAAGGTTGCGATGATTTACTAATCCATCAATTCAACGCCATTAGTTCAAAGGCAGCATTGCCTTCGCTTCATCAATCTTGTAGAGGTTTGCGTGGCCGCCTAAATAGCAGCCTCAGCTATGAATAGAGGGGTTATCCGCAATTGTTCGAATATCCTCAACAATTCGTCTGCTTCCTCTTCTTCCACCTTTTCTCCTTCTACTCCTTCCTCTTCTACTTCTTCTCCTTCCTCTTTATCTTCTTATTTTGACCTCTTCTCTTCCTCCTCCTCCATCACTATCACCATCATCTTCTACTTGTTGGTCCTCTTTTCCTTTCTCATCTTACCTCTCATCTCCTCCTCTTCCTCCTCCTTATCCTCCTCCTCCTCCTTCTCCTCCTCCTCCTTCCCTCCTCCTCCTCCTCCTCCTCCTCCTCCTTCTCCTTCTTCTTCTTCACCATCACCATCATCCTCTACTTCTTCATCCTCTTCTTCTCTTCTATCTTCTCCTCTTTCATCTTCTTCTTCTCCTCATTTTCCTACTCCTCCTCCTTCTCATCCTCTTTCTCCGTCTTCTATTACTTCTTCTTATGGTCCTCATCTGAAAGTGCTAGTAGCCTAGACCGGTTTCTCAGTCGTTCAATAAACAGTTTATGGATCCAATAGCAGTATTGAATCAATAAACATGTGTTTTCAAACGCAAAAAAATAAGGCTAGGCGTACACCGGTTAGTCAAGACAAGACAAGACGAGACACACACCGATTAGTCATTGCGTCGGTGTGTGCTGCTTCATAAGCATCTATGTGAAGTTCTGTGACTAAACTTGACTAATCTCGTCTTGTCTTGCCTTGACTAACCGGTGTACGCCTAGCCTTATAGTTGCTTATGAAGCAACACACACCGATTAGTCATTGCATCGGTGTGTGCTGCTTCATAAGCAACTATGTGAATTACTGTGACTAAACGTGACTATTCTCGTCTTGTCTTGTCTTGACTAACCGGTGTACGCCTAGCCTAACGGAGGTTCAAGTTCTTGGTGAAATCGGGACATAATGACAAAGCAGTCTGACTGCACATAGTATAAGGCTAGGCGTACACCGGTTAGTCAAGACAAGACTATACGAAATTGGTCACGTTTAGTCACAGTAATTCACATAGCTGCTTATGAAGCAGCACACACCGATACAATGACTAATCGGTGTGTTGCTTCATAAGCAACTATGTGAAGTATTGTGACTGAACGTGACTAATCTCGTCTTGTCTTGTCTTGACTAACCGGTGTACGCCTAGCCTTAGTTACTGACGGCCATGTCGTTTAGAACTTTATTTAAAGTGAATTGGAAATCATCTCTTCAAAACCTCCTGCACAACTTCCAAACAACAATCATCAACGAGAAGCCCAGTTCCACCCCCTCGGGCAGCCAGCGAGGTAGTGAGAGGGTCTCTGCATCCCTCCCCCTTCCAAGCCGGGATTCATGGTAGGGATGCATCTCAGCTTCGGCCATGTTCGGCTAACATCGGCTATGTTCGGCTCGGCCCGAGAACAGAATAGCTCGCTTCACCCCTAGTCACTGTAGTTTGCTGAACGGGAAAGACCTACCAGGGATGCATAACCGTTTACATGACTACTCGTGAGTAATTTCCTCAATTTTTCCAACAATTACAAATAATCTGTGACGGTTTTGTGGTTGAAAATGTTTGTTTAACAAATTTCCACCCCTGGAAAACCCGCCCCCTGTTTGTCAGGATTTGCAGACTCCCCGAAAAAGTCGCTATCGAATTTTCCGACAGCCCTGGAATTCTTGTCACACCCCGTGAAACGTCTTTCAGACCTAAATTTTACGGTTATTTTTGAGAATTTTTCGCGCTGAATCTTTTCTTTTATTCAAACCACGTTCTTAGATGTCTCTAAAGTAGGGGGTACTTACAAAATATGGCACCAAAATCCGAAATTAGGGCCTTATTGCATTGTATTGAAATTATTTGTGAGTAATTTTTGAGTGAAAGTGTTTTTTTTATCGAAACAAACTAATTAGAGGTACAAAAAGTAGGGGGTATATAAGAAATATACCCCAAAATCCGTAGTTAGAGCCTTGTTCAATGATATTTCGGTATTAATAAGTGAATTTCAGTTATTTTCGAGTAATTTTTGGGGTGAAAGTGTTTTTTATTGAAACCACGTAATTAGAGGTCCTAAAAGTAGGGAGTACTTACGAAGTTACTTACTTAGGCTAGGCGTACACCGGTTAGTCAAGACAAGACAAAATTAGTCACGTTTAGTCACAGTAATTCACATAGTTGCTTATGAAGCAGCACACACTGATGCAATGACTAATCGTTGTGTGTTGCTTCATAAGCAACTATGTGAAGTACTGTGACTAAACGTGACTAATCTCATCTTGTCTTGTCTTGACTAACCGGTGTACGCCTAGCCTTACTGCCATGTTTTTAGTACTTACGTAATATGCCTCCAAAATCCGTACTTAGACCCTTCTTCCATGATATTCCGGTATTAAGAAGTGAATTACAGTTATGTTTTAGTAATTTTCATTTATTTTATTGCAAGAACGTTCTTAGAGGTCTCAAAGGTAGGAGGTGAATATTAAACATAAACAAACAAGCCTCCAACCTCCGTTTTAAAGCCTTGTTTCGTGATATTCCGCGGTATTTAGAAGTGAATTGGAGTTATTTTTGAGTAATTTTCGAAGTGAAAGTTTCACCTTATTTGAACCAAGTTGTAGAGGCTGTGAAAGAGCGTTAGAACATGAATCTATAATGTCTTATACGTACACCTAGTCAATGCCTTCACATTGAACGAAAATCCGAATTAATCGGTGTGTTGCTCATAATACTATGTAAAGTACTGTGACTGCGTGACTAACCTTATAGTAATCAATTGAACCGAATTGCTATGATTTAAAAGCAATTTAATAGTTGCAATATCTCATTTCCTTCCATCTATGCTTCAATTTGAAACATTGTTTCTCTGTTATCTTTCTCGTTCTCATAATTATTTCAATTTTAATTCAATTGAAAAATGTAGAATTTGTGTTATTTTAAGGTTATTGCTAAGTATTTCTTGGGATTAACGAGGGAATATATATTGTAAAGCTATTGAGAGTCGGTAAATGTAAAGTTTGAGTCATTTTTTCGTATTTCTTGGAGTAAACGCGTAAATTTATTGGAACCCTTTTTTCCTATAGCTGAGAGTGGGCGGCTAATGTCTAAGATACCATCAAAACCCCTATAAATAGCTCAATATTTATCATGGTTAATAATACCTGAACTTGACTTTTATTTATTGGAAGGAAGATGTAGGATTTTATATAGCAGGATTAATTTAACTTGTCAGAAAACAGCTGCTTTGGTAATCAACATCACAATACTTGACCTACAAATAATGAATCTCGCAGATTATTGAAAATGTCTTTTAAAAAGGTATTCTTTGAAAGTTCTTTTTTAAAAAGGTATTTTAAAGACTTCAAAGGTCTCTAAGACTTTGAATTATTGTGTAAAACCACTGTTTACTGATTCCGGAAACAGCTGTTTTCTGAAAAGTTAATTAATTGCTATTTTTAATTTAAACCTGAGCATAATGAATCTCAATCCTAAAGCAGTTTTAAACAGAGTAATTATTATTTCAGCTATAACTTCTTCTTCATCTTCTTCTTCTTCTTCTTTCTTCTTCTTCTTCTTCTTCTTCTTCTTCTTCTTCTTCTTCTTCTTTCTTCTTCTTCTCATCATCTCCTTTCTTCTTCTTCTTCTTCTTCTTTCTTCTTCTTCTTCTTCTTCTTCTTCTTCTTCTTCTTCTTCTTCTTCTTCTTCCTTCTTCTTCTTCTTCTTCTTCTTCTCCCTTATCCTTCTTCTCCTCCTCCTCTTTTCTTCTACTTGTTCTTCTCCTTCTTTATCTTCTTCCTTCTTCTTCTTCTTTTTTCCTTCTTCCCTTCTCCTGGACATCCTATATAGAAGCTCCATGCCTGCTGCTATCTTGTTGTACCTGTTGAATCCTTGGACAAGAGAAAAAACATCGCAAATCAATGATAGCCTTTATATCATTAATCACCTTCACTTCTTAACACTGAACCTGGCCTGTGAAGTTGGCACAACACATTGGAGTGTCACATGCACGTCACTATCACAAGATTCGAATAGTTTGTGGTGAATAGTACAGAAACAGTATAATCACATTGTGGCCATTTGTGTGAACAGGAAAAGGTCCATAACAGTGTGTTAAGTCAATTTCTTCACGCCTACACTGATAGTCAAGACAAGTCGAGATTGTTACGTTTAGTCATTACATAGTTGCTGATGAACCAACACACACCGATTAGTCATTGCATCAGTGTGTGCTGCTTCATAAGCAACTATGTGAATTACTGTGACTAAACGTGACTAATGCCGTCTTGTCTTGTCTTGACTTACCGGTGTACGCCTAGCCTTACACTTTTGTCCATAATTTCAATTATTCTAATATGAGCTTCTAGGCAAATTTGAATCCCTTCAAATTCAATCCACTCCAAGGAACGAAATTATAATCACATCCCTAACCCCAATAGGTTTGGATACTGTACAATAACAGTGTGGTCATTGGTGTGAATGGGTCCATAACAATGTTTTGGAACATTTTTTATTCCCGCCACCACCATACTTTTCCCAAATTTTTTAATTTGTTCTTTCACTCATCTATTCGCTCATTTTTCTATTTCGAACAATAAGTTAACCTTTCTAAATTCAAATTCTATCTATTCTTGTTATTGCTATTCAATGTTTTCTTCAAACTTTCACCATGTTCCTAAATAATTTTATGTTTTGAAAATATGATGAAAACATAAAATATAGCTAATAATAATTGCTTTAAACGCTTAAAATGGTGAAAATTTGACACTGGCAAAGGCAAATTGTAGGTAAGAAAAAATCCAATATACATCTATTGTATTAAAAGAGTTTGGTGTCGTGTAGAATATAATATGTTGAAAAGTTCGTGGAGAAGTTCTAGTGGACTGATTTTGATACGGTTTGCGCAAGAAAGAATGTAAAAATATTTAATTTTTGCAGTCTCCATTTGTTTTTTAAAAATAATCTTTTTGAATGGGGGAAAAATAATGAAAACAAAAAAAAATAGTTTGTGAAATTCCTCATAGATAGCTTAGAAGCTTAGAAGCTACTTTTAGCTTGGAAGCTAAAAGTAGTACAGTGACCAGTAATCACTGTTGTACAAAGGTGGGATATCATGGTAATGGCTGAGCTGCTGTCATAAAAGCGGTTATTTGGTCGATTTTGTAGTGGGACATCAAGTATTTGTTCATCGATCCTTAAAGTATCTATCGAAATATTATTGTTTCGATGCCATTTACGTTTGGTTACTAGTCGATATTAGAACATCGAGTATCGATTTACCAAGCACTCAATAAGCCTATACCAGCAAGTGACCTCATTCGGGTCCCCTGGGATAAGTACAGGCTATAGAGTGAAATGCGCTCAATTGTGGCGCTATCTACATTGTTAGTTGCAAACAAAAGCCTCAAATTTGGTTGTACCAACTATCACTGTCACTGTCCATACAGAACTGGTAAATTTCGTAGGGAATACGTTGAAACTACCGCATTACAACTTTTTACTAGTTAAAATATTACATGAATGGCCAGTTAACAATCAGTTAATCATGTAAACGCAATCAGTTACAAAGGAGAGAACAAAAGGTTTATGCCCAAAACTGTTCATTTTCCAATTTAAACAGAAAGTACAAATTCAGGTCATATATAAAGTGTTTTAAAAAGGACTTTACAACTTTGAAAATACATTTAAAAAAATTAAAAAGAGATATAGAGCTGAATTTGGTCTTGTTTTAAACGAAAACACTTCAACTTTTGATTGGTATATTATGGAAGTGTAGTATCATCTTACTAAATTACCAACTGCCAATGATAACAATGGTATTATAATATACTATAATAATTGAGAATAAATGATAACAATAAATATATAATACAGTCAAACCTGCCCTTAACGGACCCTGTAATGAGCGGGATCTTGTCTACAATGGAATATTTTGTTGGACCATTCATTTACAATTATATGTAGCCTATTTAATTAGTGGCGAAGCGTGGTATACTTATTTGGTCATTGCCGGGTATATTTACTATGAGTTCCTATATATGATCCTGTTCCAGTTTATACAGAAAGTACAAATTCAGGTCATATACAGGGTGTTTTAAAAAGGACTTTGAAACTTTGAAAATACATTAAAAAAAATTAAAAAGAGATATAGAACTGAATTTGGTCTTGTTTTAAAAGAAATATACCAAATATATATTTGGTCTTGCTATAGGAAATATATATTCGGCGATGACTAAATAAGTATACCATGCTTCGCCACGGTATTTAATGTAATTTCGCCTGTATTAAGCGGAACCTGTCTAAGGTGGAAACGGAATAAGATATAACGGAAAATAAGTGATAAAATGGTCGCCAGTGAACAAATCTTACGCTAAGATTTTGTAGTGAACATTAATCTGAAAAAGGGTTTTTTAGTAGGCTAACAGGCCTACAGTATTCTACTAACATTCAAACATTCAAGTTTATTAAAAAAAATCTCCTCTCTTCCTTCTTCTCCTCCTTCTCCTCCTTCTCCTCCTTCTCCTCCTTCTCCTCCTTCCTCCTCCTTCTCCTCCTTCCTCCTTCCTCCTTCTCCTCCTTCCTCCTTCTCCTCCTCCTCCTCCTTCTCCTCCTCCCTTCTCCTCCTTCCTCCTCCTTCTCCTCCTTCTCCTCCTTCTCCTCCTTCCTCCTCTCCTCCTTCTCCTCCTTCCTCCTTCTCCTCCTTCCTCCTTCTCCTCCTCCTCCTCCTTCTCCTCCTTCTCCTCCTTCTCCTCCTCTTCCTTCACCTCCTCCTCCCCTTTCTTTTTCTTCTCCATCCAATTCCACTCCGATGCTAGAAACCAGCAGAGATTCTTCAGCTGTTGTTTTCGCAGAAAATTACGATTCTATTTTTCCCTCACCCTTTCTATACTTGCACAAAGTGGCAGTTTCGTTTTTACGACGCATCTAACAGGGAGTAATAGAGAAAGAAAGAGAGAGAGTGTGAGAGTGCAGAGAGCGAGTGAGTGTGAAGTGTAAGAGAGAAAAAGATGTAGAAACTAGATAGAAAGAATGGGATATACTTTCCTTAGACAATGGTGAGTGGTTGAAAGAGAGAATGATAGTAGCAAGGAATAAAATTGTGAGAGAGAAAGAGAGAGAGCGAGTGTGTGTGAGAGAAAGAGATTTACAGCCTCTTGGACAATGGCTGGGGAATCAAATCATATTAGGCCATGTTATTTTCTGGTGTATTGGTAGCCTACGGCCTCAATTCTCTCCACGAAACTTAGATTTTTATTAACGTTTGTAGGCTACACTTTCCAGGCTAAACAACACAGAAGTCTCCATCAAATTATATTTTTTCAGTTCAGTTCATAGAACGGAAAAACCTCGAAGAAGAAGCTCCAAACTAAAGAACCTCAGATTTGTCCGAGCTGACCAATCAAAAGTGTGACATCGAATGGCCACACTGTTATTATATTGTCTCTGAATAAACCTCTATTCAAGAACAAATCAAATCAAATTTATTTGCCATAAAGTTACAAAACAAATGGACAAAATGCACGTATACACAAATAAAAATACACATTTGAATGTGACGTACATAAATTAATCAAGTCCCCCTGAGTATAATATTAAAATCGATTATGTAAGTACAGTATGCAAGGTGTCAATGTAATTTTATTTATTGTGGCTTGACTAGCATAAGTTGAAACTTGTGCGCTAGTCGTGATTTCGTGTAATTGTTGTTGCAAGATTCATTATTCTATAGGTGATATTATTGATATAAGGTATTATTCGTAATTTATATTAATGAATCATTTAACCAAAGAAATCTAAAATTAAAATTAAGTAGTCACTAATAAGTTAATAAGTAAATCTTCTTCTTCTTCTTTGGCTTTGCCTTTATCCCATTTAAATGGGGTCGGCATTCCTTCTTCGCAGTCTGCTTTTCCACAACACTCTGTCCAATGCTTCCTCTCTCCACCAACCATTAATAAGTTAATAAGTAAATAATAAGGTATAAAATAAAGGTAATAGATAGAGTTAATTGAATAAATATGTAACGTTAAAAAAGCTAAAAACTAGTTATGATGTGGTGGTCAATATTGGCTGAAAGTTGTACTGTATAAGATACAGTAGGCTATTACTAATATGCTATATTCCTAAGTCGAAGTAAATTTTTTCTTGGATCCATTTATCAATTTCTTTAGCTGTGATTCCAGTGATTTTGTTGATGATAAAAGAAGCTGGTTTATAGAACAATGGGTAAAATATCAATGTGAATAATCTCCATATTTCACAAAACTGTGCAGAGACTTGATAACAAACGTCATTGCAGATGATTTGTCAGGAATTGGTATGGCGCAACTGATTCAAAATGCCATTGATGATTTGCAAATCATCTGGTTTGAATAGGGCGATGGGTAGATATCTTGATACACTGTCAACGGTGCGTCACATTCCAGAAGGTATTTCTAGTCAATCACTAATGAGTCGCTCAAATTACAACCGTCATCAAGTTATCTCTCAATAATTCATTCAGCCATTCATGATTCCCTCATTCATTCACTCCCCTCAGTGAGTTGAACTGTGATTGAATGCCTCTTCAATATCGTCAACTCGAGTTACGCATCAATAGACCGGTCCTTTAAAAACCGAAATATTCAGTACTATAATGCTACATTTATAAGTACTATAATCATTAAGTACTATGATGCTTTTCCTCCTTGAAGACAACTGAGCACTAGTGGCGAAGCGTGGTATACTTATTTGGTCATCCTTTAGGAAA
The DNA here is from genome assembly GCA_017141395.1 of Laodelphax striatellus. Classification (NCBI taxonomy): domain Eukaryota; kingdom Metazoa; phylum Arthropoda; class Insecta; order Hemiptera; family Delphacidae; genus Laodelphax; species Laodelphax striatellus. The sequence goes on along the minus strand of CM029537.1, from coordinate 8,420,930 downwards.
TATACCCGGCGATGACCAAATAAGTATACCACGCTTCGCCACGGCTGAGCACAGAGACAGTCCACCACAACTTTCCGTGCTAGCGAATCACATGCCTGCAGCGTTGCCAATACTATCACACACAATCATTATAGTGATAAACAGATGTGCGAGAAAAATTTCACATCATTTCTTTTGAACTGTATTTGAAAAAATATTTCGTTTTAATACGCATGCGTGCCCAGTTGATTGAACAGCACACAATATGACAACATTGCCGGGCATTCTTCTGGATTAGCATTCTTTCTATTGTTTTTTATTTAAATTTTCATGTTATTATTGTATGTAATGTTGATATAATGTTGTTTTAATGTTGTGTGTGAAATAAATAAATTGAATTGAATTCTGATTGGATTAAGCACCAAGCTGGCCAGATGTCTTCAAGGATGAAAAGCATTATGGCATTTTCAATACAATAACAACTGAGGATAGTTGTTTAATTGTATTTGTTGCTCTGTTTCAGATAAGTTCAACGATTGTACCTCTCACTTACTGGGGCCTGCAGTGATAGGCCTAGCACGCATTGTTTGGCTATGGTGTCACTCTGGTAAGTAGAATAGCCTTTTAGGCTTATTATTCAATCTCAACAAATTTAGACAGAAAAGTCTCAAATACCCTAGCCTACTCCAAAAAAAAAAACTCTGATTTTTTATCAACAAACAGAAAATTTGATATAAAATAAAAACACAGATGTTGTCAATCTCTACTACATTTGGACAAAAATGTCTCGATGCTCATGGCATCATCATCAGTTGGATGTTGAGTCGAAACTGAATTTTGAGTGTTGACTCAAATATTGAAATATGCTATTTCAACTATAAACGAAATTAGGCTGCGCTGTTTTCTGGTATGTAACCGGTAGAGCAAAAGTCGAAAGTTGCTTCCACCCTATCACAAAATTGGCAACGCTGTAGCTTACATCGCTGCCTATTTTGAGGATCGGAGTTGATTCTCCTGCATGATTTGAGTAGTCATATGCAAGAACTGACAACAGCTCATAATTTCTCAGCTGCCATATTTCGTAGCCGCCAGTAGTGAAATATAATCCCTCACAAGCCCCAGTTAGGTATCCTCGGCTGATAAACTAATCAACTAATTGACTGCAACCCATCTTTAGTTAAATAATTATATGTGACAGTAAAATTAATATGAAACTTTTAGGCCTATTGTTACCACGTATGTATGCATAGATACATTGATGCTATGCTAGATACATTGATACATGTATGCTAGATGCATTGTGGAGTGGTCCGTAGCCGAGGGCGATAAGCACCTGTCTGATAATCCAAAGGTTCCAAGTTCGAATACAGTTGCCGGAACGGATTTTGGCAGAAACGGCCACTCCCGTCTTTCGGAGGAGACGAAAAGCCGTCGGTCCCGACTGCCTAAAAACAGTCGTCATCTCTCATCATCACCCCTCTCATTACCCACGCACAAGCCTAGAGCTCATGTGGGCATCAACCTCGAAAAAAAAATCGTTCACTTTCCTATGGCATCTGAACTGAAAATTGAATATTGACACTACAAACTTATTTCAATATAAAGTGCATTAGTTTCCTCTTCTCTTTCTTCTTCTTCTTCTCTTCTTTCTTCTTTTCTTCTTCTTCTTCTTCTTCTTCTCCTTCTTCTTCTTCTCCTCTCTTCTCTTCCTCCTCCTTCTTCTCTCTTCTTCTTCTTCTTCTCCTCTTCTTCTTCTTCTTCTTCTTCTTCTTCTCCTCCTTGCTCTTCTTCTTCTTCTTCTTCTTCTTTCTTTTTTTCTTCTTCTCCTTCTTCTTCTCTTTTCTTCTTCTTTATCTTCTTCTTCATCATCTTACTCTTCTTCTCCTTCTGTGGAGAACCTCCAAAATCTTCTACATTTCTCCATTTCTCCATTTCTACAGCCTTTTCCACCACTCTCGACAATTCAGTAATATAGCAGTAATCCAAACATTTTTGAACCGCAGCCAAAATTTCCGATTTTCAGGCCCTGCTTCTATTTATTTATATATTTCCAGACAATTGAACAATGATGCAGTGAACGTTATTCATGAAGGAAATATATAGATGTACATAACTGGAGTTGATCTAGGTTTCAATTTTATATACCATACAAATAGTCAGTCATACATTTTGAAATTATATGGTGGTATAATAGTATGAATTTGACTGAAAGTCTCCCTCCAGACCCCACAAATAGTCATTCGGTTTGATATTATAATGATAAAAAACATTGGATTTTATAAGACTATGAAAGCAAATTCAGTCTTCCTCCGTTTTATAACAAAATAGAATAAGACAGTAAAATGTTATTCAACAGACAGACAGTAAAATGTACTATTAGACAGTATAGTACTATTTGAATTACTGGAACATTAAATTTTGAAAAAGTCAAACGTCTGAGTATTGCAGTAGCTTTAAACCAAATGAGCCATTGAAATTCTAGCCAACCATAGTGGAATACAGTCAGACGCCATGAAAATTCTCTTGCAATACGATTGGTCGTCCCACTAAGCCCAGCCCACGCCAGCTGGCCACGCCTCCAGCCAATCACAAGCAAGCAAGTGAGACAGCAATGGAGTTGCCTGTTAGTTTCCTATTTTGTTGATAGATGGCGTTGGAGAGAAGAAGAAGAAGAAGAAGAAGAGGAGAAGAAGAAGAAGAAGAAGAAGAAGAAGAAGAAGAAGAAGAAGAAGAAGAAGAAGAAGAAGAAGAAGAAGAAGAAGAAGAAGAAGAAGAAGAAGAAGAAGAAGAAGTAGTAGTAGTAGAAGTAGTATTAGTAGTATCAGAAGCAGATATTAAAACTGCAGTAATTTCTTATACAGTGATAAAAAAAAATCAGAATGAAATGTGTGTCAGTGAAGAAGATTAGAACAAGAAACTATGTAGCTTGAATAATTGAAAACTGTGCAATTGCAGTATCATAGTAGGCCCATGAGACGGGAAATAAATTCGAAAATTCTCGGTTGAAAATGAGAATCTGAAAAAAGCCTCAGGGCAAAAATGGTTTGGAGGAGGCTGGGGGGTTTAGAAACGAAGTGTAGGAAAGAAAAGCAATTTTCAGTCACTTGTGAGAAACCTACTTGTTCTCTCTCTCTCTTCCTCACACACTCTCACTCTTTCTCAATCGTCCAATCTCCTGTTTGTCTCACTCACTCAACTCTTCCCTATCTCTTTTTCTCCCGATTTCTGTTATCTTTTTTTCGAATGAGAATATTATCAGATCTTGTCTACAATAGGCTCTTATAGGGGGAGATGTTACCCAATGCTTTGAAATCACTTGTTTGTTAGACTGAAAAAGGAGATTTTTTCTCCAGCTATTGCATATTGAATACTTATAAAGGCATGTATGTATACATAATAGAAGATGTAGAGATGTAGAAAAATAAGAAGCAATTGGAAACGAAAAAGAAGCAAGAGTAGAATAAGAAGCAATTGAAGACGAAAAAGAAGCAATAGTAGAAGAAAAGAAGGAATAAGGAGAAAGAAGAAAAAGAAGTGAAAAAGAAAAGAAGATAGAAGAAGAAGAAGAAAGAAAAGAAGCAATATTAGTAGGAGAAGCAATTGAAGACGAAAAAGACGCAAAAGAAGGAGAAGGTGAAGAAGGAAGAGATGGTGGAGGAGAAGATCATGATGAAGATGGAGGGGTAATGGTAGACAATAAAGATGCTTATCTTGACAAGTAGTAGCCTATGTACTCCAACTTGCGTGCCTGGTTTTATTACCAAGTGAGGAGATTCTATTGCACAATTCCAGTTAATTTTCAACCTCCACGTCATAAATGTGACACGTTTCAGTCACGTGACCTTTTCTAGGATTTGTAACTGAGATTATGTCTTGACAGATTTTTTTTTCAAAAGAATTATTGATTTTGATATTGAGGGGGTTCACGGCTGTGCGGGGCCCCTGAAAACGCGAGGCCCCAGGCGCCGCGCCTTGTTCGTCTTCATATAGGGCCGCCTCTGACGATAAGGAATTGAAAATATTCATAAATATTGAATAAAACTTGAGAAATGTTTCCATAAATTACTGCAGCTGATTAATGTGTGCAAAGTGAGATCGCCATTTCACCTGAATTTCTGGACTTTTAGTTTTGTGAAGCTTCATGGAGCAGGCTTTAGATTAAGTATCAATATAGAATTATTAATTTTTCATTACTATTCATTCAATCTCTTGTATCACGTAGCTTTATTCCATAATTTAGTAAGTTAGAATATTTAAATCAAAACAGAAGATATCTCTTATATTACATGAAAAGGGCTTGAGACATTGAGATGTCCCATACATATACATCACATAAAAAGTAATTCCATAGTAAAAGTATGGATATCGCTCCCCAAAGATTTGTCAGACGCTATTTTATCCTACTCTTCACTTTTTTCCCTGGCCATCCCTATTCATAGTGTCAGCTAACAAATACAGCTGGCACACTTTCAAAAGTATACAGTGAATAGAAATGCATCCCTGAGGAGGAAATAGAGGGAAAGAAGGAATAGAGGATGTGGAGGGGGAAAAGTGAATCCCTATGAATGGAAAAAGTTGGAGAAGGAGAAGGCTGGGAAGAGGAAGAGAAATAGGAGGAAGAAGAAGAAGAAGAAGAAGAAGAAGAAGGAGAAGAGGAAGAAGAATGAGAAGAGGAAGAAGAAAAAGATGAAGAAGAATGACATGAATGAATGAAGAAAGATAGAATTGTCGAACTCTCGTACAATAAATAAAATCTAATTGTTGTCTCTCTTTCTTTGCTAGAAAAGCAAAAATGTTTGAGAAAGCTGTCCAGGACACTTGGAAGTTTCTACTACGCATGTGCAGCAAGGTTCAGTGACCTGATTGGTTGATCATTCCTAGTTCTGTCTTTTATTAATAATTATTACTTTATTTCTTTCTAACGGTCATTGATATCGTGAGAATGTTTATTTTTCAAACATATCGAAGAGACATATTCAAAACAAAGACAACAATACTGCTATTATTACTACTGTTCATTTCATAACAATAAAAAACCTGGCTAGTAACCTGGCTGGCTCAGGTCTGTTGTCAGAGTTTTCAGGTCACTTCTGATCAGTCCAGGGTCTCAGACGTGACTCAACGACTGTTTTTCAGGCAGCCGGGACCGACGGCTTAACGTGTCCCTCAAAATTCTTGAGGAGCAGAATGTTCTGTATGATTTGTCTACTACATTTATTTACATCTTTTTCGCTCTGTGTTTCTAACCAAAACTGATTATAGAATAAACTTTTATTCTCAAACTATAAAAGCACTCTTTTTTCTACAAACTCTCTCACTATTTTCCCATCTATTCTTCACACCATCTATCACTCTATCAATTTCTAACTTATTATAATTCCTAACTATGAAGAGTTTCGCGAAAGAAAATAAGTAGCTTTGAGAGTCTTTTCTGAACCACAGTTTTTTGTGCTCGGGCTCACTCAAAATGCTCCAGGGGCTTCTGCTTTTTCTCTCTCGCTTCCTCATCTTCTCCTTTTCTCTCCCCTTCACTCCGTTTTTCTTTCTAAAACTCCCCGGGCATGTTCCAAGCCGAGCCTTGAAAATTCATTGGCACAACTCGTTGGCATTTACTCAGTCTCTTCTCCTCCTTCTTTTTCTTTTTAGTTTTCTTCTTCTTCTTCTTCTTCTTCTTCTCCTTCTTCTTCTTCTTCCTCTTCCTCTTCTTCTTCTTCTTCTCCCTCTCCTTCTTCTTCTCCGAATCCTTCTTCTTCTTCTACTCCTCCTCCTTCTTCTATTCCCATTCTTTTTTTTGTCTTCATCTCCTTTCTCCAGAATAGTGTAGAAAGCCTCCAACGAATTATCATTCAAAAGCAGCAATCCTTTACTGAAAAAAGACTCATTAATTCAATTGAAACACTTCAGTCTTTGCTTGTTGAGTGGAGCTCCTCTTCAAAATAGAATCTTTTCTATAGAAAATGGATCTTGAACAGGATAAATATTGAAGATAAGATAAGAATCCAAAACCTTAAAACCGTATTTTTCTTACATTAACTCTTTTTTTGCTAGGGATGATGCCCACATAAGCTCTAAGCTTGTGCGTGAGTAATGGGAAGGATGATGATGATGAGAGATGAATGGACCTACAGCTTTAGGTAGGTTCCGAACCACCAGGAAGCGATTTTGAAGCTCATAAATTTCTGTATTTAGAGGAGCCGGTCACCGATACAACGGGAGTGGTAGGCGCTGTCTCTTATCTAATCTCACAGATTAGCCTCGCCTCTGCCACTGGGACCAACCCGCTTCCCAGCACTCTTTATCTCGAGCACTCTAGATAATTATTATATAGTATACTATATAATTTACTAAAACATTATTATAGAGTGTATTATATTCTATTAACTCGTAGATGATTAGTAGAGAGACTCCTGTAGGGACTCCTAGAAGGTATGAGAGAGTCTGAAAGAAGAAGAGGGAGAAAGAGAGAGAATGAGCGTGAGACGATTCCACGTTGGCGAATGACGTATCTAATACACTTTTCTGACGCCCTGAATAAAACATGAGTAAAGATAAATAATGGCCGATTACTCTTGTCAACATGTTCGATTGCCAGCTCTTACTCAAGATAAAACTTTCTTGCTGAATATTCATTTCTCAACAAGGTTAGTCACTTTCACAAAACAAAACAAGCAAGAAATGTGAGCTTACTAATAATGAAGTTCAGTGCGTTCCAAATATTGTTTAATATTCCTTATTCCAAATATTGGCTAAAGTATGGCGGTGGCAGAAATAAAAAATTCTCCAAAACAATGTTTAAGACCTTTTCACACCAATGACCACACTGTGATTGTACAGTCTCTGTAGGTCAAGCCATAGACTAAAGAATGAATAATCTTTGGTAAAGCTCTATTCCTAACTATACTATCATGTTTCTTCTATTTTTCATTCTAAGTAAAGAAGAATCAATGAAGGATTCTCTCAGATAGCACAGCAGACGATTCAGCGTTTTTATTTTGTCTCTGGTTTTGTCGTTAGTTAGCTACAGGAAGATAAAAGCTCAGGCTGCAGCTTATCAGTGGTTTTTCTCTCACTCGCACTCTCTCTCTCTCGCCACTGAAGAGTGACGTAATTAAATGTCAAGTGAGCACATGCTATGGATCAGAGGAGAGCGCTCTGGTGCCAACCGTCGGAACTAACTAACCCCTTTCAACTCTCTCGCTAATCTCGTCACTGTTTCACTCTCACGCACTTTCTCACTCGCTCATTCTCTCTCTCTCTCTCTCTCTGCCGCTTACCCTTCCTCTTTGACTGTCTCTCTCACTCAAATAATCTCTTATAGCAGAATTTTTTAGAAAGGCGGGTAATGAAAGACTGTTTAGAGAATTTCATTGAAAAAGAATAATAAGCTTTTTAAAAAAGTACTTATAGCAGGATTCTTTTAAATTGTCATAAAACAGCTGATTGATGTACGCTTGTTTACTAACGTTAAATCAGCTGTTCTCTGACAAGTTAAATGGATCCTGCTATAATTGAAAATATGGAAACCCTACGGATTGCAAAACATGCGGTTAGCATTTCATCACAAAAAATAAAAAAGCGTCCCCATTTTTGAAAACTTTGCCATGAAGCTACTGGAACGAAAATGTATTAAAGATGATATATCATCTAATGTATATTTGATATATTGATATATAATGTACATAATGATATATCAAATGTATAAAATAATATATCCGAATAGCCTACTGATAATAGTTCAGTAAATACTGAAATAGATTATGGTATTGGATGGAAAATTTGATCACGATAAACATGGAGGAATGCGCCTTCAGCCCAAATGAGAATCTGTCTTCTTTGATCAGTATCGTATTCTGTAAGAAAGTCAACGGAGCGTACAAACGATAGCTACCCCAACTGTTCATTCCTCCACTTCGAGTCATTTGTTGCTCCAGCCTGTAGAGAGCTCACAGTTTGATTAATTTGGTTCTAATCATTGACCATCCCGATTATGACTTTGTTACTCATTACTCATAAATTTGTTACTCGTTACTTTTTATTGATATTACCGGTATTAAGCTTATGGCTTTTTTTATGGGGAGACGCCTCGCCGAATCATTCAGTTTTCCCTAATGGGAAATGTGAAAAACATATAGGTTAAGGTTCGATTTCACCAAAACGCTAAGGGCCGGTTCATGAGCTCGGGATTTAAGTCCAAGACTAAAACGGGTGGCCACCGTAGCATCGACAAACGTTAGCCTCGACACTATGTACTTAAGGCTCTCTATGCTGCTAACCCACTAACCAGTCGAGACAAACGTTTGTACGAAATACAAAAAGAAAAATAGGAAACAATGCTTCAATTCAGAACTGTTTGTTGAAGAATTTTGAGGAAGCCAAATTTTATCAGCATAAGGCCAATCCACTGCCTCTACAATTCGCTCTAAAACAAATTTTTGGGATCTTGTTTCAATTCATGCTGATAAACACTGAGCTAAATATCCATGGATATTTAGCTCAGTGCTGATAAATTCCACATGATTTCTGGCATAACCTGAGATTAGCGAAGACTAGGTTTTCGCGTTTTGGTGAAATCGGGCCTAAGGCTAGGCGTACACCGGTTAGTCAAGACAAGACGAGATTAGTCACAGTACTTCACATAGTTGCTTATGAAGCAACACACCGTCCGATTAGTCACTGCATTAGTATGTGCTGCTTCATAAGCAGCTATGTGAATTACTGTGACTAAACGTGACTAATCTCGTCTTGTCTTGTCTTGACTAACCGGTGTACGCCTAGCCTAAGTAGTCCAATACTGAATTTCAACAAAAAAATACAGATGGGGAGAAAATTCATATAAAGCTAATTTTTCCTCCTTGAGCTACTACCGTATACATGTATTTTATTTTATTTTGAAAAAATACATAGTTGAGGGCACCAGGAATCAAATCCTATTATCGTCCCCATATAGACAAGTATCCTGGCAAAAGTCCCCAACCATACTCCTCTGGCTACCCTCCGATCACCTTCTATGGGGCTTCCACAGAGAATAAGAAAAAAAGATCTATTCGATATCTCCATTGCAAGTCAAGATACTTACGATATACGAAACCTTTGTAAACTGGAACTTCGAGGGGGTGCTGGGGGAAGGCTTCGAGGGGTAGGGGTGACGAATTTTTCCAGGTCACTTGTCTATATGACAGTAGTCAATGTAGGAAAATAATAAGTTTCATATAATTGTATTTAGGTTATGATGTAAAGGTGCGAAATATACTATTCAAACAAGGGAGTTCAAGCTCATGCAGCGTTAAACTCGAGATAGAGAGAGAAACTCCTTTAGCAATGCTCTTGCTCTAGTAAACCTTGCAATTCAACTATAATACTGATGTGCAGCCAACCATTTAAATCAATGCAATCAGTAGATTGACCCAATTCCTAGCTACGTTGTCCCATTAGAAATTATTGCAGTAGGAAACGTCACAAACGGTAACTATTAGATCGTTACTTCACATTAACAGAGACTATAATTATGTTAATGTTCCCCTCTAATATTATCTATTAGAACGTTGCTAATGTAGGTCTTACATAATTATTCATTTCTATGTTTGGATTGAGAACCTATTGTTAATGTGTATAATATATAGCACGATCCTTTTAACTTGTCAGAAATCAGCTGTTCCGGTAATAATTAAACAGTGATTTCGACACAATAATCAAAAGGCTTAAAAGTCTTAAAGACCTTTTTAAAGAATAACTTTTTAAAAGACCTTTTCAATAATCTGCGAGATTCAGCATTTGTAGGTTAAGTATTGTGATCATATGCTCGCCGATCATATATTTTCTGACAAATTGAAAGGATCCTGCTATATTTGTGAAAATTGAAATTAATGAATTCTAATTTGACTTGACATTAATAAATGTCAAGTTCTGTTAACATTGATGAAAACGAAATCTGAAAATCTGGTTGAAGACGCTAGAAACTAGGAGCCAATGAAAAAGCTTCTCGATGTTTGTCATCAACCAATGGGAGTGCGTCAAAAATGGGAGTGTACTGAAAGAAAATGGCGGCTCGCTTGTGATTGGTCCAAGATTTGTGACGTAGTCGATAGCAGTTCCTGAAAGAAATGGTTGTCAACTTCTATCAATGGCAAATCATTTAACTGTTATTAGTTGTTATTAATGGTTATTAATCAATCAATTTATTTATTATTTAATGATTATTTTCAACTTAATTATCGTCAAATAATTTATTTCAAACATAATAATATATTCATTTAACTAATTATTTCAAACATAATCATTTGATTTTGATGAATTACTGTATTAGTTTTAACTATTTTTTCAACTATAAGTCTTCGAATAAGCGTGATTTAATGAACTACACAGTTGAAGGTCTCGCACGTTATTCTTTAAGGCTAGGCGTACACCGGTTAGTCAAGACAAGACAAGACGAGATTAGTCACGTTTAGTCACAGTAATTCACATACTTGCTTATGAAGCAACACACACCAATTACTCATTGCATCAGTGTGTGCTGCTTCATAAGCAACTATGTGAATTACTGTGACTGAACGTGACTAATCTGGTCTTGACTAACCGATGTACGCCTAGCCTAAGTCTTGAATGTGGGAAAAAGATTCAAAGTAGTGAAAGAGAAAAGCTGTAAAACTGACTTTATTAGTCCGTCACTAACTACAGTTGTAGTTAATTCATTCTGCTCTGACACCTGCAAGATTTACTTGGAAATTATGTTTTTACAATGTGAAAAATGTACTAGTAGAATCATATTTGTAGTAATCCACCATAATAATGACATTACCATATGATATTGACATCGCTGCATCATAGTGAATGAATTTGAACAAAGGTATATAATATAGAAGGCTGTAATGAGGTAATGCATTGTCAGCTCAGTTATAATGACAAAACAAATAAGACATACTCCAAAATTTTAATTAATCAGATTTTGTAATAATGTAATGGATTGAAATGAGTATTCATGGACATTTGGCACTGATATATTACATTACATCCTCAGGGAATCTTAATTATTCATGATGAATTACTGATTAATTAAGTTTTTGAGTGCGACAATGTTATAAATAGAACTTTTCATTGGCATTATTATTATTATTAGAATATGGCTTAGGGGAGACCCATTGTAGGTTATTCCACCTCACCCAATGTGATTGACATATTTTATTGATATTATTCAGGGACTGTTCAAATTCTCGGAGCTAATTGAGCGATACACGAAATGAGAAATACACAGGTCAGAATAACGTTATTATTGCAATGGAACCATTTTCGTCGGTCACCCATTCATGTGCAGGCTACAGCTTTAGTAACTAGAGCCGTCACCCTGGAGAAAATTTACTCTAAGTATATAAATTCATGTAGGCAAGAGACATTGACTGCACGGGGTAAACTCGTATTTAATGAATTTAGCAGATCTCACAATTTTTTTTCAACAAAATTCCGGGGGCCCAATGTGCAATGTTGAACCCCCCTTGGCGCGACGCCTATGCCTTGAGCTATGTAGAATTGGGGTTCTTTATTTTGTTACTACAACCTACTATAAATCGGATATTTGTAGATCGGATCTATTGTAACATCAAAGAACAAATTCGTGGTAATAGGGCTGATTAAATTAATTATATCAAAGATCGAACTTATCATGATAGTGATATATCTTTATCTGTCGTTCCTCCTCCTCCTCTTCTTCTTCTTCTCCTTCTTCTTCTTCTTCTTCTTCTTCTTCTTCTTCTTCTTCTTCTTCCTTCTTCTTCTTCTTCTTCTTCTTCTTCTTCTTCTTCTTCTTCTTCTTCTTCTTCTTCTTCTTCTTCTTCTTCTTCTTCTTCTTCTTCTTCTTCTTCTTCTTTCTTCTTTTCTTCTTCTTCTTCTTCTCCTTATTTTTATTCCCACTTGTGAACCCTCTCGCAGTGTTAAGGTTATTGCCACACTGAGATGCAGCTTGCTGCGTTGCGTAAATTCTCCTTTTTATCGCAGCTTCAGGTGACTGGGTCAGTGGCAGAAAGGTAGATAGAAGGAAAATAGTAGAAGGAGAAGAATAAGCAAAAGAAGAAGAAGGAGAAGAAGAGCAAGAAGAAATGATATTGTTACGAGCAGGGGTAGAATGACAGTAGAGTGTTCGCTATTCTAAGAAAAAAATAATAATGAAACCTTTCAGAGGAAACAAGGTTTTCCACACTACAGCTGATGTCTGGCTCACTCTCTCACTTGCCTCTCTTTCACTCTTACCACAACCTCAAACAAGAGAGATAAAGACAGAGTTATACCCTACCCAGTCTGTGTTACTCTTACTCTCTCACATTTTCCACTCACAATCCAGGAGGATCTCACTTCCTTCTCCGTTCTGTCTTATTGTCCGCTATTCTGTTCTTTTGCAGAAAAAAAGAAAACTAATTCAATTAGCTGCGTTCTGTACAGTCTGGTTCTTTTACACGCCCTGTTGCGATCTGATATTTCTCTTCTTTTTCGGGTCTATTTGCGATAACGGAACAGAGCTAAATAGAGAGAGAGAAAGAGAGAGTGTGTGAGAAACAGAGGGAGTGTGAGAACTATCAGGGGAGAGAAATTAGAGAGAACAAGATTGAGAGAGATTGTAGAGTTTGTGAGAACTAACTTGAGCTATGATGTTAAGCGAAATACATGTATAGCAGGAATCTTTTAAATTGTCAGAAAACAGCTGATTGATGTACGCTCCTTTACTAACTTTAAATCAGCTGTTTTCTGACAAGTTGAAAGAATCCTGCTATATTAAGTTTTCGACCTTTATTTTATAATTTGTACAACAATAATACATGACAAAATTGCATTCTATGATATAATTTTTTTCCATTCCAATTTGATTGAATCATTGTTATTGGAGATGATTATTATAATACAGTAGCGGCCACGAAATTAGACTGCTGAGAGATTTACGCTGTTGTCAGATTTGGAACCGGTGAAGCGAGAAAAAGGCGAAAATTGCTTACTCTCCATCACGAATTGACAACACTGTCCTTGCAGTGCTGCCTATTTTGAGCATCGGAGTCGAGGATTCTCCTGCATGATTCGAGTAGTCAGCTGACGAGACTAGATAACTGTTCAAAATGTAGATGGAAGAAAATGAGATATTGCAACTATTCAATTGCTTTTAAATCATAATAATTAATTGAACGAAATTCCTTATTCAGTTAATTATTATGATTTAAAATCAATATTGAATCGTTGCAATATCTCATTTCCTTCCATCTTCATATCTGGCCGAATTGGCTTAGTCAGAGATGAATGCTGCTGTACAGAAGATGTCCGGTGGTCTAGTGGTTAGGGCACTTGTCTGGCAAACAAGAGGTGCTGGTTTCGATTCTCGCCCGGGCAAAAGTTTTTTGTACAGCAGCATTCATCGAATCTCCTCACTAGCTATTATCACAGAGAGTATCGCTTCTCTATGCTATTATTCTGTTGTCAATATTCGCAGTAGCGGAAGTCTTCAGAGTATTATATAGCATTATTAATTAGGAATTTTGTTCAATTAATTATTGTGCTCAAAATGTCTCTGTTGCCTTATTTTGTGACCGTTGTACCTTGTTCCCAGTATTTCTTTTCATAATTAAATTTCTGGTTTTCAAATTCAAAAATTCAAATAATTTTTATTCAATAAAGTTGCATCTACAAGAGTATACACTCAACAACATTGAAAGTGTCATTAATATAGTACAGGTATAACAAGCTGAAATATTCATTGAGGTGATAAATTGGAGGGTTAAATTGGTTCCATTAATTACTGGAACATTATAAATTAGTATTTATTTCTCTTGAAAATATATTGTGTAGTAAACTAGTTTTTTTGTTTCTTTTTTGCAGTGTCAGCATAGCATGGCATCAGGAGCAGAAGAGACAGCAGGGTGCCAAAAACAAAAACGCGTCAGTGAATTTTGCTTGGTATGGTTGGCAACATCGGTGATGCGCATCCTAGACTTGCGCAGTAGCTTTGTGCGCATCCTAGACTTGCGCAGTCACTTGCTAGACCTGCGCAGTTACCTTCTGCGCATCCTAGACTTGCGCAGTCACCTTCCAAGCATACAAGAGCTGCGCAGTGACCATTTGCGCAGTTTTTTTATGCGCAGTAATCATCTGCGGAACCGAAACCGAAAATTGAGCAGTAATTGCAGTTTAGCCCTGATGGGTTTATGTATAGTTTTTACATGTTTGCCTCTTGGTGCTCAAGCGAATCCTGAGGCGAAACGGTTGTACGACGATTTGTTGAGTAACTATAATCGGTTGATCAGGCCAGTGGGAAATAATTCTGATAGACTGACTGTGAAAATGGGACTGAGGTTGTCGCAGCTCATTGATGTTGTAAGTATATTCATAAAATTCAATATTAAATGCAAATTACAAATTAGTGGATTCAAATGCTACGAACTAAATACATTACAGAATAAATCAAACTAAATATGTATTACAGGATAAATTGACTCCAGTCTAAATCATATGATCGTCTACTCTATAGAAACAAATAGTCCAATGCACACCTAAAGCAGCTGTTTCGGTGTGCATTGAACTATTGGTTTGTATAGAGTAGACAATCATAATTATGATCCATATGTTGCTAGTTGCCTATTGCTTATTGCTCCGGTGTACGACCGGGGATACAGTTGAATATCGTCACAAAATGTAATATTTATTGCCTGTATTCATCACGTTTGTTGCCAGAACATATAGTTACAGTATGTAACTTACAGCGGTCACATATGACTAAAGCTGCCATATCTCAGTCAATATTGGTCCAATTTCAACAAATAAGGTCTCAATCGATTTGTTATTGAATTTACTAAAAAACGTTATTCTAGTAAAATTTTCGTAATATCAACGGTTTCCGAGTTATTCAAAAAACCAAACTTTGAACGGCCGCCATTTTGTCTTATGAATTTGAAAAATTGCCATAATTTTTGTAGCTTTGTCTAGTTGTCATAAATGTTGGTGCAAAGTTTCAATTCCATATGTTTCACCATTATTGAGATAAAAAATAATAAGTGAAAAACGAAATGGCAGCTTTGTGAGTAACTAAGTTTCAATTCCATATGTTTCACCATTATTGAGATAAAAAATAATGAGTGAAAAAAACAAAATGGCAGCTGTGTGAGTAACTAAGAACTTCTGGACAGTTAAAATATGATATTTAGATATGGGTTTCACCCAGGAACAATGCCCTAATACCCTAGAGTATTGGTAGGGAGTTCTGAAACACTCTGTATATCCCTTGGCTCAAACCTGGTTTTTGGTGAAATCGGGCCATAGTATTGCTTTAATATTATTTAAAATTATGGAAACTAACACTGGCATAGATAAATTGTAGGTTGAAAGTGTATGTATCCCTTAACATAACATAATTACATTACATAACATTCTTCACTTGAAGAAATTCTTGAAATTTACATAAATATAATTTTGCATGAGTATTATGATTCACGTATCTCTTTTATATAAATCTCATGTGGATTGGTTGAAGTATGGGGTGGAAGATAGAAGAAATCAGCCGGAAGAAAGAGAGAGAGAGAGGGTGTGAGAGAAAGAGAGAGCGTGAGAGATGTAACAGAGAGTAAAGATCAGCAGTGAGTGTCAGAATGAGTTTCGCCGCTTATAAGTGGCTGCTGTAAGCTCTGGTAGGAGGAGGAGTAGGAGGGGGGTTGGATCGATTTTCGGGCACCCCTATCCCTTGTCTCCCCTTGGCACCAACCCCCTTATCCATTGGTGAAGGGGGAAGCATCACGAATGCATTAAACCTATCCGCCACCAAGCGCGGCCCACTCTGCTGTATAACACAGTCGGTGTTTCGAGGTTTAGAGGTCTTCCCCCCCCCCCACCTCCGCACAACACCGGATGAGTGGTGTGGGGGGACTTTGCTATAGCAGCTGATAACCTATATCAGTTAAATATATATGTTTATATCATCAGCTCTGTAGCGCATGTAGCTTCATATGTAGACTATTTATATGGAGCATTTATTTATGTTTGCTTGATTGGACGTTGATTTTATTGCACGTTGGAGATTATTTGGGAGAAGTGGCGAAGCTTGGTATACTTATTTGGTCTACTATTTGGTATACCATGCTTCGCCACGGTTTGGGAGGTTGGAAGGATAGTTGGAAGAGAAGGGAGAGAGGAAGGAAAGGTAGGAGGAAAATGAGAGAAAGAAGAAGAAGAAGCAGAGGTGAAGGAAGACGAGTGAGGAAGAAGATAAGTAAAAGGGAAAGAATGATGATGGGTAGCGTGAAGGGGAAGGAGAGTGAAAAGAAGAGCAGGAAGTATGAGATGAAGAGGATGGAAGAGGGAGAGGGACGATGCAGAAGTAACAGAGGAATGAATAATATAGGAGAGGATGAAGAACAAGAATAAAAGAGAAAGAGAATAACAAGAGGAAGTAGAAGAAGAAAAAGAGGAAGATAGAGGAGAGGAAAAGGAGAAGCGGATTGAGAAAAACAGGAAGAAAGAGAAGAAGGAGGAGGAGGAGGAGAAAGGGAATACAAAGAAGAAGAAGAAGAGAAGAAGTAGACAGTTTGAAAAAAAAAATTTCAAGAACAAGAACAAGGAGTGGGAGACAGATTGAAAAAAGAAATAAATAGAGCATGAAAATGAAGAGGAAGAGAAAAAACGAAGAAATGAAGGTCAAGATCAAAGAAAAGAAATGAGAGGAAGAAGAAGAAGAAGAAGAAGAAGAAGAAGAAGAAGAAGAAGAAGGAGAAGAAGCAGAAGAAGAGAAGAAGAAAAGAAGAAGAAGAGTAGGATGGAGATGAAGAACATCGAGAAGAAGAAGAAGAAGAGGACCAACACCAACAACAACATCAAATTGCTACAGCTAATTCATATTATATCCATGTACATAAAGATAGTAGACAGATAATAATATCTTCAACGCATTTATCTTCATATACTGTATTATATGTATTGGAATATATAATAAATAGTGCATCTGTGTTTATAACACACATATCACACTGAGAATGGAATTAAATATTCCACACTGTCTGAGTGACTGTGAGAGTGATGTAGCTCGAGTGGTCTTACTACAGTGATAACACATTTTTGGGCGAGGGGTGAGAATCAAGGGCTCCTATTCCGCCGAAACCGCCCCCCCCCCCAATCACCCACAACACCACCAATGTTGGTGATAGCAACAACAAACTGATGAAATCATTACTTAACGTCACAGAGTTCACGGCAATGATATCATATTCTGACGATGATGTGAATCCATAAACGGAGTTGAGAGTCTGTTGAAAGCATGAGCCTATCATCTGATTGGAGATTAAAGAAAAGACAAAAGATAAGGAGGAAAAGAAGGAGAAGAAGAAGAAGGAGAAGAAGAAGAAAACAGAGAAGGAGAAAAAGAAGAAGAAGACGAAGAAGAAGGAGAAAAAGAAGAAAAGCGCTTTGTGATGTGAATTATTTACTCTAGCCACCATAATAATATAATAATCAATATCTCAAGTGAATATAATTGGTCGAATCTTTATAATTGGTCAAATTTTAATCTTAAAAATTCTTCACGAAAATCAGAAATAAGTCTGAAAGTTCTGGTAGAAAACCATTTTGTTATAGATTGGAAGTTATCCAATACTCTACTCTTGGTGGCTCGACAGACTGAGTATCTTACCGGATTCATCTCCTTCTTCTCCTCCGTCTTCTTTTTCTTCTTCTTCTTCTTCTTCTTCCTTCCACTCCTTTACAAAAATATCACGCACAGATGAGAGCAGATATAAAAGTGTAGCCAGAGCCATGACACGAGATCGTAACTTTGGAAAAGACCCAGATAGAAAGCCCTTTTCCGTTGAGGATGGAATTTGGGAGGAAAATCTTCTCTTCTACTTCTTTCTCTTCTTCTTCTTCTTGTTCTTTTCCTTATCCATTCTCTTCTTCTTCTTCTCCGTCCTCTTCTTCATAATCATAATCATCTTATTCTCCTTTTTCTTCTCTTTTTCTTTTCTTCTTCTTCTTCTTCTTCTTTTCTTCTTCTTTTTCTTCTTCTTCTTCTTCTTCTTCTTCTTTCTTCTTCTTCTTCTTCTTCTTCTTCTTCTTCTTCTTCTTTCCCTTCATTTATGTTTCTTCCAATTTTCTTCTACTTTTTCTATCGTTTCTTTGTCAATCGTTAATATACTCAGCCATCTTTTTGTTTGCCCCTTTTCTTTTCGCCGCTCTATATCATGGCTCGCTTTCACTCTCTATCATTCTGTCACTCTCATTCTCTCTCCCTTTCTGCATCTTTCTTTCTCTTCATCCCCTATGGTAGAAGATACTTCTTCATGTCTAAGCCCCTTTTCTCCAGGGATAGGGGTCTTATATTCTCCTACACTAACTTACTTCATTACTTATACACAAGCTGCTTCGCTGTCTTCTCAGTCCTCTTCTCCTTTTTCTTCTTTATCTTATTCTTCTTCTTCTTTTACTTTTTCCCCTCCTTCATCTTCTTCTTCTTCTACTTCTCCTGCTTCTTATTATTCTCTGCTGCTAATTCTTCTTCTTCATAATCTTCTTCTTCCTTTTCTTCTTCTTCTTTTCCTCCTTCTTCTCCTTCTTCTTTTTCTTCTTTCTCCTTTTCCTTTTCTCCTCCTTGTTCTTCTTCTTCTCATTGTTATGCTTGCAGTCAACCGCCTCTCTATTGGCCTTTTTTTTATGTTTTCCTCGGTTCTCTTTATTCGCTCCTCCAAGCTTATAGGTGAAGATTCCTTAGTGAAGAGGGAAAAGAAGGAGGAGTAGGAAGAGAAGAAGAAGAAGAAGAAGAAGAAGAAGAAGAAGAAGAAGAAGAAGAAGAAGAATAAGAAGAAGAGGAAGACGAAAAAGAAGAAGAAGAAGAAGAAGAATATAACTGTCACATATAACGTTAATGACAGTGGTTGTCATTAGTTTTGCAGATTCAAAGATGGCCGTATGTCATAGATTATCTTCTTCATTAAAATTTAGAAACGTGAATAATTACTGAATCTTATATTGGTTGCTATTTGCCGTATGGGCTCTTTTATATTATTTATTTTTTCTATAGTGACTCCACTCAACTCTGCCATGTTCCAATGCACTATGCAAGGAGCCACTCATACAAATTGAAGCACCCAGCATATTGCCAGCAGCGAAAAATTGTCTGAATACCTTTTAAAATCCCGCTTCTTTTGAGAGAGCAGGGAGATCCATTGAAGTTCTCATCTGCTCTGTGTGGTGAATCAACTAATTGACATAGAGCATCAATGAGTTGGTGCTTTCAATGCACCATTCATTGAAGGAGAGAGCCTAATAGAGTGTACAAAGAGTGCAATTGAGTAATGAGTACTTCAATTTCAATAATTGAAGCTCACTGCTATTGCTGGCTTGAAACCTTTTTGATAACCTTTACACTCGAGAAAGCTAACCAAAAGTGAATTATCAATTTCAAGTTTGAAACGTTCTATAGTTGAGTCGGATTAACAATAAAAAATTGGAAATATTCACAACTATTAAAAATTACAATTTGTATAGCAGGATTCTTTTAAATTGTCAGAAAACAGCTGATTGATGTACGCTCGTTTACTAACGTTAAATCAGCTGTTTTCTGACAAGTTGAAAGAATCCTGCTATATCTTGTATCTAACAGATTTGGATCTTGTACTATTTATTTAATTAGCGTACGGCTTTTATTAGTGGGGAGACCCGATTAGGGTTGTTCCTGGAACTTGTACTATAGTTCGAATAAAACTGGTTGTCCCTTGGCCTCGTGCTCAAGAGCCAGTCACTGGAGACGTTTTTGTCAGAAAGTCCGATGTCCGAACAGCTGACTATTTGATTCAATGTTACCATCATTGAATAAAATGGGACAACTAGTTTTATTCGAACTATAAGGCTAGGCGTACACCGGTTAGTCAAGACAAGACGAGATTAGTCACGTTTAGTCACAGTACTTTACATAGTTGCTTATGAAGCAACACACACCGATTAGTCATTGCATCGGTGTGTGCTGCTTCATAAGCAAGTATGTGAATTACTGTGACTAAACGTGACTAATCTCGTCTTGTCTTGTCTTGACTAACCGGTGTACGCCTAGCCTAACGAAGATCAACTTCCCAGCATAGATTGTAATATGTGAAGCCTGCACATAGCAAGTATATGTTAGAGTAATACTTGATTAGCCTAGACTGGTATTTATTTACTTTAGTATTTTATAATACTTATTTAGTAATATGTTTCATATTTTTCAGAATCTGAAGAACCAGATCATGACAACAAACGTCTGGGTTGAACAGGTCAGACTCTTCTCATTTAATATCAGTTTTTTCTAAGTAGATTCATTAAACTTCTTAATTTTCAAACAATTTACATGTATTAATTACTTATTTCTCATCCATTTTTAATCAATATCTCTATTCAACTCTTCATTCACATCTCTACTCTGCGACCTACTGTAAAATGTATTACAGTAGACTCTGTAGACTAAGGCTAGGCGTACACCGGTTAGTCAAGACAAGACGAGATTAGTCACGTTTAGTCACAGTAATTCACATAGATGCTTATGAAGAAGCACACCGATGCAATGACTAATCGGTGTGTGTTGCTTCATAAGCAGCTATGTGAATTACTGTGACTAAACGTGACTAATTTCGTCTTGTCTTCTCTAACCGCTGTACGCCTAGCCTTACAGTAGACTTTAGACTACTAAAAGTAGACTCTGTATTAGATGATAAAATAATTTGATATTCAAGTAAAGGGATGTTGCTGAAGGAAGTTGAATTGAATAAGCCTTCAAATAATAATTTCTGGTAAGAATTTTTCATAATAATTTATTAAGAATTACAAATACAGCTTGTTCCAATATCACAAATGTGACAGATTTTTCCAGTTATGAATCAGTTTCAACGAGAAATCTTTCAAAAAATTATTGAAATTGTTTCTTTATTTTCACGTCTATAAGTTCCATCTAAACAGCCTCTGTTTATCAATGCTAAACCAATCACTAGACCTAATTTGAAAAATTATTTAAGCACAATTGAGTAAACTTAATGTGAAAGAACTTTATTATAATTCGACCTGATGCTTAATAAGTAGTAATATTATCAAGAATCCTAACTTATTATCCTGATTCATTACACAGTTTCCTGAACGACATTTATTGCACACTTCTTACGTCATTTGACGTGAATAATAACAATATCTTCGTTGGGTCATGTTCCATAACTTTGTGATTTTTGATTCTAAAGATAATTAACAATAATTTTCCTTCCGTGTAGGCCTAGTAGTGACGGTGACATTGTGGTAGTTATCCATACTGAATAGAAAAGTCTTGAAGTTGTCAAAACCACATATTTAATAAAACAACGAGATATCGGTTATTTCATCAGTATCAATCTCTGGTTTCTAAACCGCCCATTGTGGGAGGAGCTTATATCTAGGCCAATGACAGGCGTTCACCTTGATAGGCCGTTCACCTCCCAATCACAGCACTCGGTCACGAGTATAAATTCTGCTGGACTGTATTTTAGTTTTAGTTTTTACGAGAGATTGATAATGACAACAACCGAAACCGGTATCTCGTTGTTGTATTCAATATGTGGTATTGACAACTTCAAGTCTTTTTGTTTCGTATTCAGTAGGCTATAAATAACAATTATTGAAATCAACTCAAATATCTTGGAAATACTGATAATTGAAACATGACTTTCAATCATGAACCTATAGTTTAAAAAAGAACAAAATACTTTTCAAATCTATTCAAGAACATTATCAATCTTATTTCAAACCAGCCTTTATCTTATCTTTATGTTTATCTTTCAACCTCTATTCATGATATCTTAATTCTGATAAATCAATCAATACGAAGACCTCCATTTAAACAAACTTAGGGCCGGTTCATGAGCTCGGGATTTAGCCAAGTCCTAGACTAAAACGGGTGGCCACCGTAGCATCGACAAACGTTAGCCTTGACACTATGTACTAAGGGCTCTCTATGCTGCTAACCCACTAACCTATCGAGACAAACGTTTGTCGATGCTACGGTAGCTACCCGTTTTAGTCTAGGACTAGCTAAATCCCAAGCTCATAAACCGGACCTTAATGTCCATACTGGCAATCTCTACAACTATCTGGAATACGTAAACTATTCAATAATTGAAATATTGATATAGTGTTGATGTCAATGCACCAATAGTCTTAGAAAGTGGAATAATCAATAGGTAATTAGTGGATGATTTATCAATCAACTTCGATTTTTCTAAATGAACCCTGAATGCCGAAAGTCTGCTCCATCTGGCCGATTCGGCATTTTCCAACTCGCTTCGATTCGTCAGCCTTGATTGTATTGTTGTGAAGAAACCACTGTCGGTAGGAGACTAACTTCTCTTGCCATGCGTCTGTAAAATAATAGAGAAAATGTTTGTTGATTTATTTATTCATTCAATTATTGGCAAGATACATTACAATGTGGGAAGAATCAACAGACATTCGTCCAAAACTGCTTCTTTCCCAAATTTTGATAAATAGTCCAGAGGTTATGTTGTTCATTCATCTTACTGAAATATTGTGAGTCCAAAACACTATTAACTTGTTGACTTATTCCATAAGAAATTTGAAAAAGAAGTTGATTCATCAAGCTTAAGCTTGCTCTTTTGGGGATGTAGCTCTTAGGCTAGGCGTACACCGGTTAGTCAAGACAAGACAAGACAAGATTAGTCACGTTTAGTCACAGTAATTCACATAGTTGCTTATGAAGCAACACACACCGATTAGTCATTGCATCGGTGTGTGCTGCTTCATAAGCAGCCATGTGAATTACTGTG
The DNA here is from genome assembly GCA_017141395.1 of Laodelphax striatellus. Classification (NCBI taxonomy): domain Eukaryota; kingdom Metazoa; phylum Arthropoda; class Insecta; order Hemiptera; family Delphacidae; genus Laodelphax; species Laodelphax striatellus. The sequence goes on along the minus strand of CM029537.1, from coordinate 8,398,176 downwards.
ACTAATGTCGTCTTGTCTTGTCTTGACTAACCGGTGTACGCCTAGCCTTTTATGTTCTATGTTGTAGAAAAAAATTGTGTGCCCGACTTTGGAAAGTTTGTGGAGAAGATTGAGTGGACCGATTTTGATGCGGCTTGCGCCAAAAGAAAGATAAATAATCGAAGTTTTTGAGGCTCTATTTGTTTTTCAAAAATACTTATTTTAAATGGAAGATTTTTGAGAAAACATGAAATAGTTCCCTGTGGCACTATTTGTTGGAAAATAGGGTTATTTTGTGAAATCACACATAGATAGAGCTTAGAAGATCATACAATAGTCATCAGTACAAGGTAGAATTTCATTGCTATGACTGAGCTGCTGTCAGCTGCAGATAAACGTAGCAAATAGACCTAGTAGACCTAGTAAAGCTAAACGTTTACCGGATAGTCAAGACAAGACAAGACGAGATTGGTCACGTTTAGTCACAGTAATTCACATAGTTGCTCATGAAGCAGCACACACCGATGCAATGACTAATCGGTGTGTGTTGCTTCATAAGCAACTATGTGAATTACTGTGACTAAACGTGACTAATCTCGTCTTGTCTTGACTAACCGGTGTACGCCTAGCCTATCGTAGCACTTTGAAACCGAATCTCAACGTGTTTTTGGGAATTGGCGAAAGTTTAGTGGATGTGTCCAAGCTAATCAATCAAAAGTGTGACTCTATCAATCAATCAAAGTGTGATTATTCAGTCTCTGTGGAGATAATATATTTGTGACAAATAATTACCATTGAGCTCCACTAGAGAGGCTCCTTCTCCGTTGAGATCTTTAGGAAGAATGTTCTTTGGTATGTGTGAATGGAGATCCTCCACCTTTCTGTGTACTATCATCTGAAAACAAGAATAGAAATATTACAAAATCTCATTTTCAATTCAATTTTCTAAAATCTAAAATACATGAGTGTACAATAGAGAGCTTGGAGTGACCTTTAAACCCTTCATTACACCCTATCCTTCACCCTGAAAAGTCTTGGGTAAAGGGCTTGAAGGTGATTTAAAATACAAGTACTTCAATTCAATTCTTCTTATTCTTTAGCTGTGTATAATGTTTAAACTTTCTTACTTCAGTGGTTGTTACAAAATCTGCAAAAACGCATGGAAAACTGCAAAAACGCCGATTTCTGGCGTAATTTTGTGATAATCTCAAACGTTTTTCAACAGTTCATTTTTAGACATTAAACGAACCTAAGTACCAAATTTAAACATTTTAGTTGAATACACAATTAGTTCTCGAAAAAGCTGAGAAAACTGACAAAATCGCTAGAAAAACGCGGATATTGAGCATATCTTTGGGATGTTTTGAAAATCATTTCTTAGTGCGCATCTAAAGGTCCAACTGGACATGCATGCCAAATTTGAATGCATTTGGTTTAGTAGATTTCTATTTCTGCTGATGAATGGATGAATGAGTGAAAATTCGCTTATATACTAGATTATTTAGTATAAAATACTCTCCATATAAAATACTTTAGTATAAAATACTAATTTAGTATATCTATACTTTTATATAGATAGATTTGCTAAAATCAAAAATACATGAGTGTACAATAGACGCTTTGGAAAAAGTATACTATACAAACCCGTTTAACATAAGTGCCATAAGATTATCAACTAACATTTTGAGAAACATTTGAAATAATGCTCTTTAATATTCAATGATTAATATTTAGATTGAGAATCATGTTACAGTATATGTTTCTAAACAGTAATTATTAATAAAATGTAAACAGAATTAATACGAGACAATACCAATGTTTTCTTTATAATAAGAGGATAAGTTCCCAACGATAGATTCATTGGAGATTCAAAATATAGTTTTAAATTCCCCAGATCTATATCGCATGAGATGAAATTCCAATACAAACCCTTTCTTGGAGTTTCTTAGACATGAATTGCTTGAACAACGCCACTCCAGTCTCAAGCATTGACCATGGATTCACCATGTGGATTTTGTGCACTCTCTGTGGGTAGCCTTTCTGTAAAGTCGAGAGAAAAAAATCAGATCGGCAAATCAAGTACAAACAAGCAGCACTGAAAATGGTCTTTTCGACCAAATGACAGGTCGGCAAACCGGATAGCCACCCAAAAAACATAGGTCATGCTACAGAGACTACAATATTACAGTGTGGTCATTGGTGTGAATGGGTCCATAACATTGTATTGGGATGTTTTTTATTCCCGCCATTGCTATACTTTTGAATTTGATATGGGATTACAGGCAGAAATCAACCCATTCACTCATTTTTCAAACTTATTTCAAGAGAAACAACATCAAAAATTATCAATAGCAATGCTTATCTTCTTCTCTTCTTCTTCTTTAATCTTCTTCTTCTTCTTCTTCTTCTTTTTTCTTCTTCTTCTTCTTCTCTTCTTCTTCTTCTTCTTCTTCTTCTTTCTTCTTCTTCTTCTTCTTCTTCTTCTTCTTCTTCTTCTTCTTCTTCTTCTTCTTCTTCTTCTCTTGTTGGGCTGGCAGCAACTCTCCACGCTTCTCTGTCCGTCATTCTTTCCATGTTGCTGTGGGTGGCACATCTCAAATCCTTCAAACACTTCTACCAAATCTTAAAATACCTAATGGTGAAGAGAAGAAGAAGAAGAAGAAGAAGAAGAAGAAGAGAGAAGAAGAAGAAGAAGAAAGAAGAAGAAGAAGAAGAAAGAAGAAGAAGAAGAAGAAGAAGAAGAAGAAGAAGAAGAAAGAAGAAGAAGAAGAAGAAGAAGAAGAAGAAGAAGAAAGAAGAAGAAGGAAGAAGAAGGAAGAAGAGGAAGAAGAAGAAGAAGAAGAAGAAGAAGAAGAAGAAGAAGAAGAAGAAGAAGAAGAAGAAGGAAGAGAGAAGAAGAAGATAAGAAGAAGAAGAAGAAGAAAGAAGAAGAAGAAGAAGAAGAAGAAGAAGAAAAAGAAGAAGAAGAAGAAGAAGAAGAAGAAGAAGAAGAAGAAGAAGAAGAAAAAGAACTGAGGAGTGCCTGTTTTCACTGAACTCACCAATCCCAACTCGAAGGCCCTCTTTAGTAGGGAGGGATTGTACTTGGTGATGTGCGCAAAGCAGCAGCGGTGCGTGTCCACCACAACCTCGACGCCGGTATAGTCGACGCCCTCCTGCAATAGCACGTCCAGCATCATTGTGATGCGCCGGTAGGCAAACACCGGATCGAAGTTGTCCGCCTCCTCGCACCGGTGAGAGAAGAAGAGAACGCGACGATTGTCTGGTGTCGGCTGGGGCAGGAAGAAGAGCGCCCTGCAATTGTATAGGGATTAGAAAGTTGAAAACGTAATGGAAATTGGAAGAAATAATTGAATTAAAAAACAGTTTATGCTTATATCAAAATGTATGAGGTCGTTTAGTCCAGAGACAAGATTAGGGGTGTTCCGGCTGAATCACAGTTTTCCTACATGAGATATGGAAGAAAAAATTATAAAAAGTCCAACACACAAATGTATCGTGATATCGAATGTTTAGTTCAATTGAATTATGGAGATGAATGTTCTCAAATTCACTACATATTTACCATAGCTATTCACATATGAGATTCATATGATTGTCTGTTCCCATCTTCACAAACCAATACAATTGCAGAACTTTAAACAGCTGCAAAGAGTGTGCAAGAGATTTGTTGCATATTTATGATATGATCCAAAATGTTATCTAATAATATTGCTTACATGAGTAATCTTCAAATAGCCATCGTATCAGGTTATTTGTAAAGTCATTATGTTCTTATTGTATCTTGATTACATTTTATTATAGACTATTTGAACATTTTTGTGATTGACTTTTCATTGATGAAAAGCAATATTGTGATAAACTAATTAACAGCTGACACTACAGATATCGAGAGTCGATATAAATATGGAGATAAAAGTATCAAAGAATTGAAAGTCAATAATGTTAGTAAATTTAAAATCAAGATAGAGAATGATGATACGATTGCCTGAAATGTTATACGAGCGTATGAGTCAAGACAAGACAAGACAATAGTCTTTTCGGTCACTACATAGTTTGCAGCACACACGATGCAATGACTAATCTGTGTGTTGGCTTATAAGCAACTATGTGTATGACTGAAGTGACTAATCTTGTCTGGACACCGGTGTGTTATAAATATCTACTGCAAGTAGTGATTTGAAATTGATTTAATTTTTATTTACAGGCGTACCGGTTGAAAGACAAGACAAGACGATTGTCAGTCACAGTGTTCCCATGTTGCTTAAACACACACCGATTCATTGCATGTCTATGTTCTGTGACTAAATAACGATCTTCTTTTACAATATACAAATATCATGAAGGATAATAAGATAAGCTGAGATGTTATTCAGTCATATAATGTTATCCTAAAATACACTGCTTAAAAAGTGAAAACTTGGAGCCAACAATGATATTGAACGATCAAATAAACACAAAGATTGAAATACTGATCATTCACATCGTATAGGCTCAATAAACATAGAGTTGAATGAAAATACGGTACATTAGAACATTCATTACTGTAGTGAGTCACCATTTTCAATTCCAGCCCTGTCAAACAATTTTGACCAATCACGTAGAAGCAGTTCTACGACCATTTTGTTGTAGTACACACCTACTGCACTCGCATTGGTCAATAGGCTACAACATGGCTTTGAAGCCCTCTTCTCCCATGTTATGTAATGAATCTATAGGTTCCTTCACAAAATATTCCTCAGATTACCTCAGGTATGAATTGAATGGGAAACTACTCACATTACTTCGGAACTCTTGATAATTCCCGGATGCAGAGGGTCCCGGTTAGTGAATACCTCGGGAATCAGACTTTTCAACGAGAAATAGATGTCCAGTCCATCCTTAGCTCGCTCCAAACTGTTCTTGCATGTTATCAGGTAGTTTTCAAGCCAGGCGTCCACGTTTTCTGCAAGAAATATGAAAAATTTATGAGTTTTTTTTTACAAAAAAAATTCAAGCAGAATAAGAGGAAGAAGAAGAAGAAGAAGAAGAAGAAGAAGAAGAAGAAGAAGAAGAAGAAGAAGAAGAAGAAGAAGAAGAAGAAGAAGAGATACAGCTGATTGAGTTGATGTTACAGAAGCCCAAATTCAGGTCAAACAGTTTTTATCAACCCTATATGAGTCTCATCAAGAACCTATATAATAGCATAGGACAAGCAATTCCTCGCGAACTCTACAATAGCCATGTCATTCTATCATCACAAAGATAAGAAACCTCGTTGAAAGTGTCATCCCTATACAACAGACTCAGTTCTGTGCAAACCTCAGATTGAGTGGGAAAGATTATGTTAGATTATTTTTAAAGCCGTGGTTGGAGAGTTTCCTCTTAGCGCAACTGAGATGGATACCAGGCTATCAATTTCTGTTAGAACTTTCTAACAGAAAGTTCTATGTTGTACAAGTTTTCTATACGTAGTTGGACTATACTCAGTTCTGTACACTCTGATACGTGAACTTTACAAATAATAATGAAGATGAACCGAAACAACAATGAATCCAAGGACCCAAAGCGACAGGGACTTTCAATTGCAAATCAAATCAATTTTCAATTTTTTTTTTCATTTTTCATATAAAGTGATTTCTAACCTACCTCGCCCTAAATTTCATAATGATTAATAAAATGATAAATCACCCAAAAACAAGCGTATGATTTTCCGACAGATGTACCGTAGATATGTACTCAGTCAATACTTCGTGAACTCAGAACTCCGTGAACTGATAAATTGATTAGACTCTTCCTGAGTTAATAAGGGTGCAATATGAGTGAGATTCTCAATTTGTGAAGGAAATTTTAGCAGAGAGTAGAGAGAGCGGTTGCTTCATGAATATTTTGGGGTGCAGCTGATTAAGGGAAGTGTAAGATAAGTGGAAGATGGTGGTGGAAGAAGAAGAAGAAGAAGAAGAAGAAGAAGAAGAAGAAGAAGAAGAAGAAGAAGAAGAAGAAGAAGAAGAAGAAGAAGAAGGAAGATGAAGAAGAAGTAGAAGAGGTGGAAGAAGAAGAAGAAGAAGAAGTTTAAGATGAAGAAGGTGCGGAGGAGGAGGAGGAGGAGGAGGACTGGAAATAAAGTAGGAGTGGAAACCCTTGCTAGAAAGCCCACTATCATATTCAGATCTAATTTGTGCCAAGCTGCTTCTTTTTCTTTATCTTGTCATTCTTCTCATCTTAAGCGCTCTCTCCCTCCTTCTGTCTCACTTCCGTTCTATCTCTCTCAATACTTCTGTTATTGCTTTGATTTTAAATGATGTTCATTGTGATAACTATCATGATCTAGAATTTAAGATGTTTGTTGTAATCTACATGAATAAAGTAAATAATCTAATCTAAAATCTCTCTCTCTCTCTCTCTCTTCCTCTTCTGCTCTCTTCATCCCTCACTCTCTCTCCTTCTTCTGTTCTATATCTATATATATATCTCTCTCTCTTTCTTTCTGTCTAAATCCTACTTATATCTCACTTCTCAAACATCTGCTCTCTTTATCTTCTTGAATATGCGGAGAAGTCTGGAAAATGCAGGCGACGCTAATTCCAAGTCTTCTTATCGATTTAGAAACTCCAACAAAAGTGCTTTATTTGCATACTTTCACTCTTTCTCATGCATTTCCAACTCCCTACAAATTTCCCAACACTCTTCTATCTATGATGAAGGCAAAGAGATATTTCAGCTTTCTCATAATTTTTTTTCTTGAAAATGAATGATTTTCTGCATAGAATATTATAACTTACTGGTTTTTACAAAAACACCTATTTTTTGTATTGGTTATTGATTCAAACTAATTGGAAATACAGTATTAGTAGCTGACACCCTTTGCTAGTAGTGGCATCTGGATTGTAAATCAAGTTAGGCCGTGTACTTTGCTGGCTGTGCTAGAAATTTGATATAAGTTATTGTCCATTTTCAAATCATTTGTATTTTTTTGTATTTTGATGGAATAAATATTCTATTCCATTTTAATCTACAGCCAGGGACATGTTAAGTACAGTTGGATATATGGATTTCCTCATTTCCTCTATCTCTCTCTCTTTTTCTTATTGTTTCGTTCCCTTCTCCTTCTCGAACTCTCTCCCACCCCTTCTTCTTTGAATCGTCTTTCCCCGTACAGGAAGACATTCCGCCAAATCGGCCATTTTCTCGCCAAGATTTGCAGCATTCCTGCCATTCTAATATCAGCATCACTTCTGCACACCAATTCAAACTGCAATTCAGGCTCGGAATTCGTTCAGCACTTCCTAATCCTCCTACTCCTCCTTCTTCTCTTTCTTCTTCTCATTCCTCGTGCTTCTTCTTCTTCATATTCTCCTTCTCCGCCTCTTCTTTTCTTTGTATTCTTTATCTTGTTCTACCTCTTCTCCTTCTCTTCTTCTTCTTCTTCTTCTTCTTCTTCTTCTTCTTCTTCTTCTTCTTCTTTCTTCTTCTTCTTCTTCTTCTTCTTCTTCCTCGTCTTCCTCTTCTTCCTCTTCTTCCTCTTCTTCTTCCTCTTCTTCTTCTTCTTCTTCTTCTTCTTCTTCTTCTTCTTCTTCTTTCTTCTTCTTCTTCTTCTTCTTCTTCTTCTTCTTCTTCTTCTTCTTCTTTCTTCTTCTTCTTCTTCTTCTTCTTCTTCTTCCTCTTCTTCTTCTTCTTCTTCTTCTTCTTCTTCTTCTTCTTCTCTTCTTCTTCTTCTTCTTCCTTCTTCTTCTTCTTCTTCTTCTTCTTCTTCTCTTCTTCTTCTTCTTCTTCTTCTTCTTCTTCTTCTTTCTTCTTCTTCTTCTTCTTCTTCTTCTTCTTCTTCTTTCTTCTTCCTCTCCTCCTCCCCATCCCCTTCTTTTCCACGCTCAGTTTCTCAATTGATATTGCTGTAGGAAACAATTCAATTTTGGATACAAAACGCTATACAATAGTTGATAAGATCTTATCTCTCGCAGGCCGATTGAGAACTTTCAGTTGCTATTATTATGGTAAATTGAAATGAAGCGATTATTCGCTTTGATGTGATTGGAGTACGTGGAGACTAGCTTGTCTTACAAGAGGAGGAGGAGGTTGTGAAGGAGGAAGAGAAGGTGAAGGAGGAGCAAGAGGATGAAGAGGTGGAGGAGTGGAAGACGTTGGTGAGTTACGTAGAAAAAGAAGTGAAGCAAAATTTCTTAGTAGACTGAGATGCCGGAGAATAAATTACCGATATAGAAGAAGTGGGACAAGGAAGAAGAAGAAGAAGAAGAAGAAGAAGAAGAAGAAGAAGAAGAAGAAGAGGAAGAAGAAGAAGAAGGAAGAAGAAGAAGAAGAAGAGGAAGAAGAAGAAGAGGAGAAGAAGAAGAAGAGGAAGAAGAAGAGGAATAAGAAGAAGGAGAGAAGAAGAGAATAAGAAGAAGGAGAAGAAGACGAGGAGGAAGAATAAGGAGAAGAAGAAGAAGAAGAAGAAGAGAAGAAAAGGAAGAAGAAGAAGAAGAAGAAGAAAAAGACGAGGAATAAGAAGAAGAAGAAGAAGAAGACGAGGAGGACGAGGAAGAAGAAGAAGAAGGAAGAAGAAGAAGAAGAAGAAGAAAAAGAAGAAGAGAAGTAGAAGAAGAGGAAGAAGAAGAAGAAGGAGAAGAAGAAGAAGAAGAAGAAGAAGAAGAAGGAAGAAGAGGAGATTGAAACATAGAAGTTTGCAGTTGACAAGACTGTGAGATGTCAACGAAAAGTTTGGAAAAGTGGGGGAAGAAGAAGGATAGGTCTCCCTCCCACACCCCTCCCTCCCTCCAAGGGTCACAACGGGATCACAAGGAAATTGAAGTTTCAAACAGCAATGAGAACTCTATCCCAGAACCGGGACTAGAGATCAGGTGCCACAGAATATTAGAAGTTCTTTTAACAGGAAATTGGTAACAAAGTACAGGTATTAGGCAACAATATTATATAGGATTATAGTCTAATATTACAATAAATTGAAATTTTTTTAATCATAAATGAATCCTTAGAAATGAGTTAACTTGTAATCATTGATAAACCAACACAACAAAGTATCCTAGGACCCGACTTTGTAGTGTATAAAAAAACCCATATTTTGAGATTAGAATACCTATTTATTGCTTGTAACGTTTTTCAAATTCGACCGTCAAAGTTCAAAATCAATAGGCTTCTCATTTCATCCATGAAGATATTATAATTCAAAATTTCAAAAGTTTACTGTCTTCCGTTCGTCAAAAATCGTACAAAAACGTAGAAAGAAAGACTACAAGAGTGACTGCAATATTTTAACGTCTTTGATATTAATAAGGTGAATTCTATTTTATGATACAGTATTCTATTACTTGTACTACTTTTATAATAGGATTCATGTAGATAATTGCATGCCTGAAATTTCAGAGATAAAACTGCCAGTCGACTAAGGCTAGACGTGCACCGGTTAGTCAAGACAAGACAAGACGAGATTAGACACGTTTAGTCACAGTAATTCACATAGTTGCTTATGAAGCAGCACACACCGATGCAATGACTAATCGGTGGGTGTAGCTTCATAAGCAACTATGTGAAGTACTGTGACTAAACGTAACTAAACGCGTCTTGTCTTGTCTTGACTAACCGGTGTACGCCTAGCCTAATTGTAGCCTACATGAATGAACGAGGCATTCGTTGCAGAAATACGACAATACTGAGGATTGAAAATGTTATACTGTTAGTAGTTGGAATGAATATTTTTAATCTTTGATTAGATAGATTGATACAGTAAGGCCGTTCGCCCACGGAGCAACTGCTATCTGATTTCAGTCAGCGACCCAGCGTTGCCAGATTACATTGGCTGGTAGGTTAGATTACCCGAAAAACAGCAACTTGTCATCTGGCAACGCTGGGTTGCTGACTGAAATCGGAATAACAATTGCTCCAAGGACTGCCTTACATATCGTCAATCAATCAAATCAATATTTATTACAAAAGTAAATTGGTTAAAAATACAACAATAGTATTGGTTTAGCAATACAAAAGTAAAATTGGTACAACACTAGCATAAATACAAAATAAATATTAATTACCTTGAATAATTTTAGAAACCATCAACAATATTGTTAACAATATGGCACTAACGGCAAAAGATAATTTTGCCATTAATTACCTAATCAATGCCAAATTAATTACCATTAATTAGGCATTTATTAAATTGTAAATGTTATACAATTCAAATTTCAAATGCCTTTTGGATGATGAGGGAAGGAATTGTAATACCAGAATAGAAATTATCATGTTTTAAAATGAAAATATTGATAAAATAAATTAAAAATGATAGGTAAAAGAAGGAATGTAGGTTAGAATAATAGGAGCAGGGATATAATAATACCAGAATAAAATTTCTCTTGTTTTGAAATGAAAATGTTGATAACGAAATTGAAAATAAAAAGGTATGTATGTAAGAGAATGAGTATGTTGAAATGGAACAGATTATCCTAATGATAACTGAATATGATTTCAAATTACTGAAAAAGATTATACTGTAATTGAGAAAGATATGTTGAAATGAATCAGATTACTCCAATGATAACTGAAAATGATTTCAGATCACTGAAAAAGATAACCGCAAACATAATAGGCCTATATCATACTTGAAGAATGTTGTGCTAAAATTGAACCGATTGCTCAATCGAAAGTAAATCTTCGAAAATTGGATAAAATGCTGATGCGTTTTGAAACAGACTATTAGGCTTCAAAGACCGCGGCTACTGAAAACCAAGGATGACAACTTTCACTGCTCAGACTAAATTCAGCGTATTCTCGAGACGAGTGAATAATTTGAACGACAGGATGTCCAAGATTGGACGGTTTTTTTAGTTTTTTCAATACACATTTTGGTTCTAATTTGTATTCTGAACCAAATATTGAATTGGTGAGACTTTCATTCTCAAAACAAGAATCTCTAGAAAAAATTCTTCTTTCTCTTCATCAATCTCGTTTTCCTCTTCTTCTTCTTCTCCTTCATCAATCTCAATCTCGTTTTTCTCTTCTTCCTCTTCTCCTTCATCAATCTCGTTTTCCTCTTCTTCCTCTTCTTCATCTTCTCCTCCTTTTCCACCTCCTCCTCCACATTCCCCTTCTTCTCCTTCTCCTCCTTCTCCTCCTTCTCCTCCTTCTCCTCCTTCTCCTTCTTCTTCCTCTTCTTCTTTTCTTCACTGTAGCTTGGTACCTTGGAAGTCAGCTGCTCAATCAAAGGTTATTCTTGTTGGATTAGATTCGATGAACGTGTAATCCAGGCTACTCCCATCTTTATTTCTATGAGATGAAGGAGTATAGCTTTTATTTCACCATTATTTCCCTCTACAAATTGATGAATCCTGACGTGGAAACCATAATAATTTATACATCTAATTGTAGATTATTTATGGTGTGAGCCGGGCTGCCGACGCCATGAAAACTATCAATTAAACAGCTGATCCATTAATCACTCACTCACTGCCTTGCTCGCTTGCCTCGAACCTCATACCTTATACCATCATGGATAAATAAGGCAGCAAAATACTCCCTTCCCTACATAACATTCCTCTTCGTCTCCTCCTCCTCCTTTTCTTCTTTTACTTGCTCTCCCTCTTCTTCTTTCTCTTCTTCTTCTTCCTCTCTTCTTCTCTTCTTCTTCTTCTTCTTCTTCTTCTCTTCTTCTTCTTCTTCGACTTCTTTTCTTCTTCTGCTGCTTCTCCTTATCTTTCTTATTCTTCTTCTTCTTCTTTCTTTCTTCTTCTTCTTCTTTTGCTTATGCCTTTTCTTCTCCTTCTACTTCCTCTTCACCCCTTTTTTTCTTATTCTTCTTCTTCCACTTTTTTTCCGATACACAATTCCCATCGCTCGTTCCCTCACCTCTCTTTGTTTCGTTCTCTTTCCTCTCTTCATCTTCTTCTTCTCCTTCTTTTTCCTCTTCTTCCAATCATGACGAATAATGCTCACTGATTTCATCTTCATTACCCTTCCCTCCATATTGCAGTTTTTTTCTTCCGATTACTCCAATTCAATTCAATTTTGAATTGGATCTACACATTTATGTAATTATACACATTATATGTACAAAGCTGTGTGTTCAACCTCAAACCTATATTTTCCTGATTGGAAAGTAGTCCTGATTGACGATTGTTATCTAATTCATATTATATCTCGATTGGCATCAAACTCAAATCAATTATCACAAGACAATGAAGTTTATTACTTTGAATAAATCAGAACCGTGTAAAAAAGTAATTCATTTTTCAAAGAACTAAAATAAAGTAGCTCTTTTATGGTATAAAGGAAGCAGACACAGCAATAACATTTGACATCTCTATGTGCTTTTCAAGCAAAATATCATCATTCCCGTGGTAAGGCTCCGAAATTTCGATATTCATTAACAGTGACAAATCTTTCCCCTCTCACTCTATTCAAACTCGAATCAATTACGGAAAAGGTGATATGAGACCAATCACAGCTTTTCCGGTCTGTAGATGACAGCTGGAAAATTGATACCGTTTTCCCGGGCTTCGTTCTTCAATTTTCCAATAACAGGGTTTTCCGATGTCATTTCTGTATTCGAGAAATACCATTTTTAAAAACATGTATGAAAACTTTTCTGTATGAGAACTTGTTTGAGACACGGTTATAATTTCTGAACTCGATTTAACTAGACCATTACAACATGTTTCTGATTCTGATATGTACGTTTCCACTAAGGCTAGGCGTACACCGGTTAGTCAAGACAAGACAAGATGAGATTAGTCTCGTTTAGTCACAGTACTTCACATAGCTGCTTATGAAGCAGCACACACCGATGCAATGACTAATCGGTGTGTGTTGCTTCATAAGCAACTATGTGAAGTACTGTGACTAAACGTGACTAATCTCGTCTTGTCTTGTCTTGACTAACCGGTGTACGCCTAGCCTTAGATATTTCTACGTAAGATTGTGTGAGATACATGTTTGAGAAAAAACATCTCACACAACTCGAAAGTTGAAATAAAATTTCGTTAATTCAAAATTTAAAAAGAATCGTTGAAGCTCATGCAGATTGTGTGATAATGGATAAGAAGACAACATTGTAGACGCTTACATTCAATACAATAATGTTTTGAATTGAATTGAATTAAATTTTTATTTAATGGAAATGTTATTCAATAATGTTAAGTGAAAAACTAGACTGAGCCTAAACTATTTATTTTCTGTATTTTCCGTATAAACTCCAAGTTATAGAATTATACTTTTCCCCTTAAACTTTCCAATACAGATGACTCTAGTCTGTGACCTGAAATCTCAACCTCAGTTCATAGTTTGCTGCAAAAGCAACGGCTGAAAACTTCCCTTTCATGGTCGCAGTTGAGTTGGCAGTACTGATGGTACTGAGCAGTACTTTACTTGATGAGGGGTGGGGGGGATCTTAGCGGGGTTGAGGTTTGCAAAATAGACAGACAGGGATAACTTGTGTGGTTTCTGGAGGCTTTTCTTCCAGAAGAAGGGCTCTGCTGTGGAGGGGAGGAGCTTCAGCTTCACGTTAACTGAGAGAGGATTGTAACATTTACTGCTTTTTCTTCTTATTCATCATCTTCCTTTTCATCTTCTACTTCATCTCCTTACTCTTTGTATTTTCCTTCTAATTATCTGATTCTCTTCATTGTTATCGTTGTTGTTGTTGTTCTTTGAAGAAGAAGAAGAAGAAGAAGAAGAAGAAGAAGAAGAAGAAGAAGAAGAAGAAGAAGAAGAAGAAGAAGAAGAAGAAGAAGAAGAAGAAGAAGAAGAAGAAGAAGAGGGAGAATAGTAAGAAGAAGAAGAGGAGGAAAGAGATGAAGAAGAGTAAGAAAATGAAGAAGCAGAAGGTGGAATTAAACTAACCCTGTATCGAAGATTCTCTTGTTCTTCCAAAATCTTTCATTCTTCCAATTCTTTTTTTCTTACCAAACTACTGTATTTGAAATAAAATAACCTGAACAGCTAACTTCTTAACACAGTAGACATGTTCGAGAGTGTATAGTAACAGTGTGGCCATTTGTGTGAAGCTCTCCATAACAGTATAATATGAGGAAATCATTTATTTTCCCGCCGCCGCCATACTTTTGCCAAATATTTAAATTTGTAATGGGATTACAGGCAAACATTACCCATTCACTCATTTTTCAAACTTATTTTAAGAGAAACTACATCGAAAACAACTTTTCAAACATTCAGATATTAGTAGCTATAGCCTTTAGTAGCCTATAATAATATTCAGTAACATACTCAACATTACTCATAATATTCATTAATAATATCATCAAACTGTGGTTGACAACATTTTCCCCTCTCACGAACAAAATATGATCTTCATCTGATGATATTTGATTAAAATTGTCTAAATCAAAGAAAAAATCTGAGTGCTCCTGCCTCATTGAGTACTATACAACCAATCGTCTGAAAATCCTCAATTGAAAGCATCAAAGCTTTTCACTTTGCCTCATTTCACACTCCTCCTCCTCCTCCTCCTCCACCTCCTTCTCCCCCTTCTCCTCCTCCTCCTTCACCACCTCCTCCTCCTCCTCCTGCTTCCCCTTTTCTCCCCATCCAATTTCGCATTTCAATGACAAGCGATTGACGACAAAAGATAAAACGGACCCTTTTTCTAGCCGCAAATTCTCCCTACGGATACATTTCTAGAGTGAAGCGCTGCTTTGAGCAATCTGTCACCAATTCAGTATAATTTCGCCATCAGCCTAAAAGGCTAGAATTCAGCTGAAGGATCAGAGTATTTTGCCTACTCTATTTGTGTAAATTAAAAAATGACATGATTGTATTACATTAAGCAAATATTGTTCACAATATTGCTGCATTAAGCAACATTAAGCAATTTTCCCTTCACAATATTGCTGCATTAATTCTATAATCCATCCATTCAATACACCGGCACATCCAGTAATCCGGCACTGTGTTTCCGCAGAAGTAAATTTCATATTATCTAGACTGTAGTTTGCTGTTTCATAACACTGTTTCTTTTTTACTGTACACTTTTTTAAATCTGGTATTCTAAATGTAAAATATGGCCCTGTGCGAATTTGAGTTTGACACCTCTGCTATAAAGCTTTCCGTGGCGATGCGTGGTATACTTATTTGGTCATTGTCGGGTATATTTCCTATAGGAAAGCTTATTCATTTTGATAAGACATCTGGGCAAGGAAAACAAATAGGCCTATTCTAATTACAACTTAATGCAGCTTTTCAGCATATTTAAAATGTGGATTTCATTCATTATACTATATTAATACTACTGATGGATGGAAAAAGTTCTTATACACTTTTGTCTTTACAAAAAGCTGTCATGAGGTAACTCATCGTCAGTCCAGGTGCGTGAGCAAAGTGAACGCACTCTATTATTCTATGAGTTTAACAAATTTAAATTGATTCTAAGAAATCATTGAAGATTTGTTAAAAAAAGTTCATAGATTATTATTGGTCAACTCAAACATCTTATAAAACTTGAGTATTAGTATAGCCTAGTATAGTAGCATTTAAGAGTGAGTAAGAAAACCTAGGAAATAGAAATAGTACTGTAATGTAAAAAACCCATCGGCTAAAAATTTAAAATGCTGTGACTCTATAAAGACTTTATAGAGTCAATGTAACGTGAAAGTGTAGTCAACGCCATCTATCAGCCAACTAGAGAACCAAGAGACGAATTCTCGTTTTGTCTAGCTTGCTTGTGATTGGTGGGAGGCATGACCAGTTGGAGGCGGGGCTTAGTCAGGCGACCAATCGTGTTGCGAGAGAAATTTAGAGGCGTACACTTCTTGCTCTGCTATGAATGGCTGATGGTTTAACTGCATACAAACATTATCTCTATGTTTGCTCACCTAAGTCCAATAATGTATGAACCGAATGAATTTTGTTTATTTAAAAATGTAATAACTTTTCAATTTCTTACCTCCTGAAAGGTAGGGAAGATGAGGTTGCTTGCACAGCCAATCTTTCAGTTTTGAAATGTCTTCTTTGATGCCCCGTTCTGTCATGCCATACTCCTTGTAAACTGCCAGTTTACCAGCAGGATTCGGCTGGATCACTTCTGCACCGTACATCTAGAAATAAAATCAAAAACATTACTGAATATTGTAAGAAATTCCGAATTAAGGATATTCCTGGAATAATAATAGAGCGATTTGTAGAGAAATGGAATACTGCTGTAAAAAAGTTATTCGCTGTTTGCAAGTACAGCAGGACTAGTTTATTTGGCGAAAATCAGCTGATTTTAGCAATCAGTAAACTGATGATTTAAGGCAGCTTTGACACAATAATCCAAAGATTCAAACGTCTTGAAGACCTTTAAAGTATTTGAAAGACATTTCTAAAGAAGACCTTTCAAATAATACCTTTTAAAAAGACCTTTTCAATAATGTGCGAGATTCAGCATTTGTATTCAGAAGTATTCAGTAGGAAAGAATCAGAAGGACAAAGTCGAAAAATAGGAAAATAAGAAGGATATGGAGAAGAAGAGGAAAAAGAAAACGGAGAAGAGGAATAAGAAGGAGAAGAGGGAGTAGAAGGAGAAGAACAAGAATAAGAAGGAGAAGAGGAGGGATGAGGAGAAGAAGAATAAGAAGGAGAATAGGGAGGAGGAGGAGAAGAAGTATAAAAAGGAGAAGAGGAGGGAGGAGGAGAAGAAGAATAAGAAGGAGAAGAGGAAGGAGGAGGAGAAGAAGAAGAAGAAGAAGAAGAAGAAGAAGAAGAAGAAGAAGAAGAAGTAGAAAAAGAAATGGCAGAATGAAAATCCCAGTAGCTACCATAGGCTTACCTACCAAATGCAGGATCATTTTTCAAAGGGGACAACACCCTTCTTCAAAGACGTGTAGGTAACTAAAAAAGCTCAGCACTGGTGTAATCTGTATTTAAGCTCCACATACAAGAACCAGGGATTACATAGATCAAGTCTCTAGTGCCTTAATTGTTTCTCTCCAAAAAAGAGAGACAGTAAAAAATTCAAGCTAAATACGACACGGACTGAAGGACGGAGAGTTATGTACCGCAACATTGTGGATAATGCAGATAACATGTATGTGAATTTTTATGTAACATGTAACTTATATTTAATATATGTATTCTAAGGCTAGGCGTACACCGGTTAGTCAAGACAAGACAAGAAGAGAATAGTCACGTTTAGTCACATTAATTCACATAGTTGCTTATGACTAATCGGTGTGTGTTGTTTCATAAGCAACTATGTGAAGTACTGTGACTAAACGTGACTAATCTCTTATTGTCTTGTCTTGACTAACCGGTGTACGCCTAGCCTTAGATATACTATAAGCATTGTAAACATTGTATAGATAAACTCATAAACTCATGTATAAACCTTCTCATTAACATGATGTTGATAATACGATCAAGAATCAGAGTTCAATCTATGTCATTCTGACAATTATTAATGAAAAATCATGTATTAATGTTGGAAGTTTTTCGAGAAGTATCATTTTTGTTTCATTTTCATTGATGATTGACATAATTCAAGAACTATTTCTCATTGGAGTTTTTCATATTCATATTCATTTATTCAACATCAATTGAATAACTAACATAACAAATTTATTCAATACAATACTGTATCAGTTTTCGATTTGCTTCGTGCTTTTAAGAAGCCTTGACACTATTTTCAATGTTCAGATTTTTGAGGTTCAATCTTGAGGTGAAGAACCTCATGAACTCTCAAGTCAAACGTCAAGGTTAACCTAAACACAGTTGATATTGCCAACATAACAGTGATGTTAATGCTCAATGTAAAGATTTGAAGATACCAACATAACAGATGTTGATAACCAATGTCAAGATAATCAGCTTTCTATTTCTATGCAAATTCCAATGTCATCGACTCCAGTCATTTCTCATTCAGGACAAAACTATCAATCAAATCTTAACTGGCGTCAAATTCGACTAACAGCTGGTTTGTCAGGCAAACTTTGACAGGTCAGAAGAGTTGCTATTTGACAAAAGACACTATAGTTTGACAACATTTGCGCGGAGTTTGATTTAGCGGAGCTTGCTTTTGCGAGTTCATTGCAATCAAAATCTACGATCAATCATCACTTGCGGTGATATGTCACTAGTGACGTCATGATTACGGTACATGAGAGAATGCGAAATGAAGAGAGAATAAGTGATACTACAACCGAGAGAGAGAAAGGGAGAATAGAATAGAATAGCATAGCTGCCTTTATTTGTTACCTGGGAGGGCGAAGTTAGGGCGCAGCCGGCCCTCTCTTACACCAGAGACAATTAGTACTAATTAGTACTACAATTGTCTCTGCTTACACTTAACTCTCAGGAGAGAGAGAGAGAGATAGATTCGATTAGATTATTCACTTTATTCATGTAGATTACAACATTATATCGTTTAGGCTCGATTTCATCAAAAACGCTAAGCTTTTAAGGCTAGGCTAGGCGTACACCGGTTAGTCAAGACAAGATTAGTCACGTTTAGTCACAGTACTTCACATAGTTCCTTATGAAGCAACACACACCGATTAGTCATTGCATCAGTGTGTGCTGCTTCATAAGCAACTATGTGAATTACTGTGACTAAACGTGACTAATCTTGTCTTGTCTTGTCTTGACTAACCGGTGTACGCCTAGCCTTATTCATACTACTTGGTTCAAACTATGAGGATTTTTCAGTATAAACCGAGGATTTAAAGTTCAAAAAAGTTAGGACTAAGTTTGTTAGGCTTTCAACGGAGATGAAGCATGGAGCATGAGCATGGGTTTTTAAACTGGACAAAATACTCATCATGGTAACACACAATGAATGACTATTAAGAAAAATCATGATTACTATAAAAATAAGATTAACAATAAATTCCCTTCTCATCAAAAGTAATTAGTGCATTGCAGACCGTAGAATACTTTTCAACTAGGCCTACTGCATCATTAATGGCTACCGTCTTCGTTTACTTCAGCGGCTTCCTTTTATTTTTCCAATAGCAAAATATACCATTGTTAGTATTAAAATAAGATAAATAATAAATAAATTCCCATCTCATCAACAGTAATTTGAGCTGAAGTGCATTACAGACCGTTGAATACTTTTCAACTAGGCTTACTGCATCATTAGTGACTAACGTCTTCGTTTATTTTAGCGGCTATTTTTTCAATAGCAAATATTATTGTTACTATTAAAATAAGATTAATAATAAATAAATTCACTTCTCATCAGGAGTAATTAGAGATTAAGTGCATCGTAGACCGTTGAATACTTTTCAACTACCATTAATGACTACCCAAAAGCGTCTTCCTTTTATAGTTAGCTTCCCTAATGATTCGCTAACTATTATTACTTCTGTCATTACAAATTATGGCTTGAGCGTGATTTTTCTATTTATTGTTGTTGAGTTAGTGACTCTCCATGTCCATCTCAAGGCTATTGCAGCTATTCAGGTGATTTTATGATTTTTTGCAACTATTTATTTTCTAATGTTCAAAACCATCAACTCATGCCCACTAATGTGAGAAACATTGAAAAAGAAATGATTTCTTCCATCTCTAATACGAAAATCATTGATATTATTAATGATTATAATTTTTTGAATATAGATTCAGGTTTAGCAGGACCCCATAGGACAATCATTGACATGATAAATGATAAGAAATTATTCAATGTATGAAATTTATTTGTTCTATTTGTATTATTTGTATAGATTCCAACTTTGTATTATGATTATTTTTATTGAATAAACTTTTTGATCTCATTTGATAAATATATTAATGATTAGGGTTTTGAAAATATATATTTGGGTTTGGCAAAACACCACAGTGTCATTGATTAATTTCTTGATATAATTGACTGAAAATTGAAAGTGGGAATTGGCAAAAGTATGGTGGATTTGTCCGAGCTAACCAATCAAAAGCGTGAAATCCAATGACCAATAGGGTCTCTGTTTCAATTACGTACGCATTCACTAGTTAAGGACTAGAAAAACATGTTATGGATAAACTGTTCCATTTTTAAGTTCAATTAATGACGCTGCATTGATAAGGTTCCATTAATTCTAATGGTTGGAATTTGTTGGGAAATTTGATTGATTACAATAAGGCTCACAGAAACTTTGAAAAACTTGTATATAGAAAAGCTGAAAAAGGAAAAATTGATAATACAGTAATAGAAAACAATACTATTGATAATATTATAAAAATATTGATATAATAAAAAATATAAATATATAAAATAGCCTAAATATAAAGGTTCTATTGATAATAATGTCTGCAAGCCTGCGTATACAAAGTAAAAATCGTAAGTAAAATACGAGTTTTTCTTGTTCATATTTTTTCAAAGTAAGTAGTTAGTTTTAATTTCTCAAAAAGTAATGTAACGTACAGGTTTCAAGTGCAAAACGAACTACTCAAGTTCAAGACGTTCTCAATGTGTGTGTTATGATAAGATTACAACAATAACGACTGAAAAGAACTCAAGTGACTTGTAAACAAATATTTCCTGTTCTTTAGTAGTCGAATGTCAAGTTTTTCATTGTTCTCCGATAAATTAGAGAACTCACTGTTTTTGAAAGGCATTTAGTACAGAAATTCCTATTCGAGGAAATATTTACAAAAATGTATGAGAACGTGTATGTTTCGGAGGACTTGTTAAGCCGTCGGTCCCGGTTGCCCAAGAAGCAATCGGTGAATTCATTACCATTCCGTTAGCCTTAGCACAATGGCTCATAAGTCAATGGCTTCTATGAGCGACATAGGCTTTACTCCAGGCAAATCATGTTCTAATGCTCATTTTTCGGAAGAGTTTTCTATGAACGGATTTCTCATGTGGTTAGGATCTTTGATAGTCAGCTAATTTTGACCTAAAGTTTGGGGATGGAAATACCCTCAAAAACCGAAAAAACATCGAAAAAATCTGTTTTCTTCCGCTTTTTACGAAAATTTTGTGAGCTATTTTACTTAAATTAGTTGTTTAAGCCGTTGAATCAACAGACAATTTAAGCAATTAAATGTCTGCTTCATTTTTTCGGAACTACCCTTTTACGGGTTTTTCGCTTGTACCTTTTTTAGAGTGATTTTAGGGCACAAGTGTATCAGTCCAAACGAAAGTACACATGAAATGTACAGATTGATGTGTATGGCTAGGCGTACACCGGTCAGTCAAGACAAGACGAGATTAGTCACGTTTAGTCACAGTACTTCACATAGTTGCTTATGAAGCAAAGCACCCTGATTACTCATTGCATCAGTGTGTGCTGCTTCATAAGCAACTATGTGAATTACTGTGACTAAACGTGACTAATCTCGTCTTGTCTTGTCTTGACTAACCGGTGTACGCCTAGCCTAATACTTGATACTTGATTTACCAATTAGGCTACCTGCCTGGGCTAATAACCCTCGAAGAAAAAGAAAAATAACGATAATATTATACTGAGATATAAACAGATAAATCGAAGAAGCAATTTCGTTGATGTCACTATATTTTAAAGAGAGGAGGTGGAGAAATAGAAAAAAGAGATGGAGAGAGGATAGTAAAAGAGACAGAGAGAAAGAGAGAGATAGATAGAGTACGGGCGATAAAGGAAGAGAAGTACAAATGGAAAACCGCTTGTCAGAGCACTGTTGGAAAATTCACGTTGAAAATTCACATCGGAAAATCGGAAAACCCTGATGAAATTCTGCGGTGGAGGTCAACACCTTTCCATCAAAACCAATTTAACCCGGGTTTGGGTTTTTGAAAAATTAATTTTTCGATTTTTCCTTTTTCTGGCTGGTTTCACACACTGTCAAGCGGTATCACAATATGTGTTGAATATTTTATTAATGTTGAAGTGTTGTTTGTTCTAGTCTAACCTGTATTTTTCGTACATAATAAATTATTCTCAGACAATAATCAATTACATCCTCATAAAAATTATCTAGATTGTTCGATAGCTAACTAGAACTTGGAAAAATTTGAATAGTAGATTCTATTCAAAATAGAATCTATGTATTTCTAATTCAAAATAGAAAAAAAATGTATTGATGAAAATTGTATTGTATTATTGTTATGAATAAATAAATTGATTGATTGATTGATTATTCATGTGAAATCAAATATTTTGTAATACTCTGATAACGAGGTCCTAAATTCGTTTAAATTTGCCGTGTCTCAACTTTTAAAACAGAAAAGCGAATCAGAAGAAAGAATAAGAGGAAGGAGAAAGAGAAGGAGTGGGGGAAAAAGAAGAAGGAAAAGGAAAAGAATAAGAAGTAGAAGAAAAAGTAGGAGAAGGAGAGGAAGAAGTAGAAGGAGAAGAAGAAGGGGGAAGAAGAAGAAGGAGAAGAATGATGAGGAGAAGGAGAAGAAGAACAAGGAGACGAAGAAGAAGGATAAGGAGAAGAAGAAGAAGTAGGAGAAGATGAAGAAGAGGAAGGAGAAGGAGAAGAATAATGAGGAGGAGGAGGAGGAGGAGAAGAAGGAGAAGAAGAAGAAGTAGAAGAAGAACGAAGGGAAGAAGAAGGAGAAGAAGAAGAAGGAGATGAAGGAGAAGGATAAGGAGAAGAAGGAGATGAGGAAGGAGATGAGGAAGGAGAAGGAGGAGAAGTAGGAGAAGAAGGAGAAGTAGGAGAAGTAGGAGTAGAATGAGGAAAAGAAGAAGAAGGGAGAAGAAGGAGAAGAAGGAGAAGAAGGAGATAAAGGAGGAGAAGATGATAAAGAAGGAGAAGAAGAAGGGAAAGGAGAAGAAGAAAGAAGGGAAGAAGAAGGGAAGAAGAAGAAGGAGAATAATGAGGAGGAGAAGAAGAACAAGGAGACGAAGGAGAAGGATAAGGATAAGAAGGAGAAGTACGGAGAAAAGAAGAAGAAGAAGAAGAATAATGAGGAGGAGGAGGAGGAGAAGAAGAAGAAGGAGAAGAAGAAGAAGAAGAAGAAGGAGAAGGATAAGAATAATGAGGAGGAGGAGAAGAAGAAGGAGAAGAAGAAGGAAGGAAGCAGGAGAAGAAGAATAAGAAGAAAACAAGAACAAGAAGATGGAGGAGAACAAAAAGAAGATGAAGAACAAAGACAAGTTATGACGAGAAATAATAAGGAAGCAGAAAAATATAGGCGACGTTGTTGTGACTAGGAAGTAGTGACTGGTAGTTACCGAAGATAACTAGGCAAGAAATTATATTTCATGAGACAAGTACCACAGTGTAGTGTAGTACAAATAGGAACACTGTAGTAAAACTTGCCAAGCATAGTAAAATGCCAAATCATTGGGTCATCGACATTATTATACAGCTTTATTTGAAAATAGAACTCAATTTATTTCTATTTATCCAACGTCTGGAATGGGAATTGTGTCACTTTCCTTTTTTCTGTGTTATGTGCTTTGTTTTCACTAGCCCCCGGTGGTTCGGAATCCCCCTAAACTATGAATTAATCTAGCTCAAGTTGGTTCACTCTACTATTACACCTTGGTTGTCAATGAATTACCTAATTACAACTTTTTATAATGATGAAAGTGTTCTACGATTCATTCACTATGATATTGATATTATTTATAGGGATATATTGATATACTATCAATATATATTGATATATATTGATATATCGGTACACCGGTTAGTCAAGATAAGACAAGACTAGATTAGTCACGTTTAGTCACAGTAATTCACATAGTTGTTTATGAAGCAGCACACACTCATTCAATGACTAATAGCTGGTTCTCGCTTCATAAGCAACCATGTGAATTACTGTGACTAAACGTGACTAATCTCGTCTTGTCTTGTCTTGACTAACCAGTGTACGCCTAGCCTAAGGTGTAAGGTGTAGATCGTCATCCTTCTGTTTTACAAGATTCTAAAACTTTATGCAAACAGGCCTCTGATGCTCTAACAAACTGGTCCAGCTGCATTATTCTTTGTAAATTGTTGTATGATTGAATTAATAATCGAAGATTAAGTGTCGGTTGCACAAAAGTTAATCTCCCATTACTCATAATAATTTAAATTTTTTTATTGAAAATTAATCTTGCAGACCTTTGTACAACCGCAACTGCATGATTAAATGATTATCGTACGGCTTAACCTTTTCAACATTATCACTCAAGAAATGAGCACAGATAATATACTGTAGCAAGGTAATCTGGGTTTAGAACATTTGTAAAAAATAAGAGTTGCTAATAATTTGCAAATCTTACTTTTTTTGGACATGCACGCCTCTAATAGATGTAAATGGGTACAAGGTCACTTGTAAAAAATACTTGTAATGCTCTACTGAAGCTCAAATATGTAAAAATATTGGTAGTCACTCTTTCATTACTATATTATTATCGAGTAATACTTCAAGTACAAGTGATAGTAGTATTTCGATATAGGTTATCCACTGGGTATGTGGGAGATTATATTTTTCTAGTCTTTCTTCTATAATTCTAGTCTTTATGTTGAACAGAGTTTTCAAAACGAAAGAAACAAGCTTCAGGAAGTACTTAATATAATGAGTACTATGATATGTATGCTACAAGTACTAATTAGTTACTTTATTTTTTGTCTTCATTATTTATTCAGTCGTTTTTCTTTGTTTACTTAGTTCTGCACACTTCAATATTGCATTAGACTGTAATCACTAACTTTTCAAATCAAATCAAATTTATTCTCAATCCATTACAAAGAAAATAAGCAATGCCATATTAACTAATCTAACAAACGTAAGCATGATTTTAATTTATTTATTCATTTTTTATTTTTTTGTTGTTACAAAGAAGGAAATAGGAAGAATATCACTCTAGAATGATTATTATCTTATAATTATATGAAAAGAGTTTCGTGTCCGACTTTGGAAAGTTCGTGGAGAAAATTGAGAGGACCGATTTTGATGCGGTTTGCGCCAAAAGAAAGATGAAGAATCGAAGTTTTGCAGGCTCATTTGTTTTTCAAGAATAATCATTTTAAATGGGAGATATTTGATGAAAAGATGAAAAGTTTCCTGTGGCACTATCTGTTAGCATGAAATGCACTAAATTATTAAATCTCGAACTAATACTAGTGTAAGGCTAGGCTTACACCGGTTAGTCAAGACAAGACGACATTAGTGACATTTAGACACAGTGATTCACATAGCTGCTTATAAAGCAGTACACACCGATGCAATGACTAATCGGTGTGTGCTGCTTCATAAGCAACTATGTGCAGTAGGCTACTAGACGTGAATAATCTCGTCTTGTCTTGTCTTGACTAACAAGTGTAATCCTACTGTAGTTCGTAAAATGATATATAGATAGAGCTTAGAAGCTACACACAATCAACCTAAACAAATCCAAAAGCTAACCATGCAACGAATACACGTGAAATTTCAGATGGGAGAGCAAAGCTCTTTAACTGGGAAGAGCTATAGTATCGATGTTGATTATCACAAATGGTTGAATTAAATATTTTGGAGAAGGAGGTGAAGAAGGAGGAGATGGAGAAGATGGAGTAGGAGAAGACGAAGAAGAAGTAGAAGAAGAAGGAGAAAGAAGGAAAAGAAAAATAGTTAGATGTATAGTTGGATAATAGATACAAAATGTAATATAAAAGAGATAGGTCGTTGAACTGCGTATTAGAGTTGAGCGGATGGTGATTGACTTTTTGATGTCTCTGTTTTATAAGAGGAAAACGAACGAGTCGACCGGTGCTATTATATAATCGAAGTTGGTCAGTAACCCGGCTGCAATGTAGGCCAAAGCAGTAGGTGAAGGAGAAGGATGGACGGAGAGAGAGAGAGAAAGAGTAGAAGAGAGGGAAAGGACTCTTTATAATCTCCTGATTGAGTTATACTCTTGAATATTATACACAGTTTTGTGCATAAGCCTGTTGTACTCGCCTTTCTGAATGATTGAATAAAAGATTGATTGATTGAATATTCCAATATTTTATTAGAATAAATTTAAATCTCACACTTTTAAAATATAGAGAGAGAGTGTAAGAGAGATAGAGAGAGAGAGAGAGAGAGAGGGAGTGAAGAGAGGGAAGTACACTTTATAATCTCCTGATTGAATGATACTCTTGAATATTATACACAATTTAAGCCTGTTGTACCCTCCTTTCTAAATGATTGAATAAAAGATTGATTGATTGAATATTCCAATATTTTATTAAAATAAATTTCAATCTCACACTTTTAAAATATAGAGAGAGAGTGTAAGAGAGATAGAGAGAGAGGAAGTGGAAGAGAGGGATAGTACTCTTCATAATCTCCTGATTGAATGATAATCTTGAATATTATACACAGTTTTGGGAATAAGCCTGTTGTACTCGCCTTCGTAAATTATTGAATAAAAGATTGATTGATTGTATATTCCAATATTTTATTTAAATAAATTTCAATCTCACACTTTTAAAATAAAAAGAGAGAGTGTAAGAGAGATAGAGAGAGAGAGGGAGTGGAAGAGAGGGAAAGTACTCTTTATAATCTCCTGATTGGATGATACTCTTGAATATTATACACAGTTTCGGGCATAAGCCTGTTGTACTCGTCTTTCTAAATGATTGAATAAAATATTGATTGATTGAATATTTCAATATTTGACTAAAATAAATTTCAATCTCACACTTTTAAAATGTAGAAATTCAAGGAACATGTATGAATATTGTTAATAATATCTCAAATAATCAAATTGAAAACCCATAAATTGGTGTTGTTAAACTGGTATATCATTACAGTTTTTAGAATTTTCAATATGAATATTCTGAATAATATCTCAAATAATAATCTCAAATAAATTGAAGTTGTTCATAACACATGTAAATGTAATTTCTCTTTACAGTTTTTAGAATTTTCATAGTTGTAAAGATTTGTTGGAATTGTCAAATTTTTGACGCTACGCATCGCGTGATAACTGTTTTGCTCGAGCAATAAAGTCGCACTTTACGCTCTTAACCTCTTAAATACTTAAATGACTATTTTATCACTATCCTAATTCTCCTGTTGTGTTACTTAGCAATAAAACATTCATCATTAAACAATATTGCCCACCTCTGAAATGAAAATAGTTTTTTGATCACAATCCTAACTATCTTATGTTGATTTCAGGAGAAAAACATTGCAAAATAAACAATATTACGCATCTCTTATGCTAGGCGTACACCGGTTAGTGAAGACAAGACAAGACGACATTAGTCATGTTTAGTCACAGTAGTTCACATAGTTGCTTATGAAGAGGGCACACACTGATGCAATGACTAATCGGTGTGTGTTGCTTCATAAGCAACTATTTGAAGTACTGTGACTAAACGTGACTAATCTCGTCTTGTCTTGTGTTGACTAACCGGTGTACGCCTAGCCTTACTGCCATGTTTCTAGTACTCACGAAATATTACGAAATACGCCTAGCTTGAAATCATTTTTGATCACTATTTCAATTCTCAACCCTAGGCCCGTATTATACTATCTAATGTTTTGTAGAAGATCTTTGACAAACATTTTCCCAGTTTCTCAGTCGTTCAATAAACAGTTTATGGATCCATAAACTGTTTATTGAACGACTTTGAAACTGGGAATATGTTTGTCAAACATCTTTTACAAAACATTTGATAGTCTAATACGGGCCTAAGACCATGTATCGAAGCTCTCAACCCACGTTCTAAGCCTAAGGAGAATAGGTCTTTGATCAATAGTCAATACTCACCTCTGAAATGGAAATAATTGTTGATCACTTTTCAAATTCTCCTTCCAAGAGGTGAACGGTGAGAAAAGAAGCGATTATAATAGTTCCGGCGATTACTCAATGTTATTAACACTAGACACACTGAACATGCACAGAGCTAGCAACGTATCCAACCGAACTGGACATGATTTGGTGACTCAATCGCATTTATGCTTTCACTATCTTCTCCCCACCTGTTGCGTACTTTATCGCTGCTTCTCGCTCTCTTTCTCTCTTTTCATCTTTTTTCTTGTACTGTGCAGTTCTCCCCACCCGGTTCTTATTCGTCTTCGCAGTTACTTTTCAAAATATAGGCTACACCTTTTCATAATAATTTTAACACTAACACACTCTCTTCCTCTTTTAATCACTCTCTCTTTCTCTCCTCTCTCACTCATTGAATACTCTATTAGTTTATGTAAATTTCCCAATAATCATATAATAATGACCTATTTAACAATGACCATTCCCATTTGACAATTGCTTTTGACCAAAATTCCTA
Organism: Laodelphax striatellus; assembly: GCA_017141395.1. NCBI lineage: Eukaryota > Metazoa > Arthropoda > Insecta > Hemiptera > Delphacidae > Laodelphax > Laodelphax striatellus. The sequence goes on along the minus strand of CM029537.1, from coordinate 8,370,117 downwards.
TTTTAACAATGACTAAGTTCTCCAGCAGATTTCTCTTCTTCTCCTTCTTCTACTTCTCTTTTTTTCCTTGTTCTTTCCCTCGTTCCTTCATTTTCATGAGGTACCTAAGCTTGAATTAGGAGTTGATTTTATAATCATGTTCATGTATCATATTCATAATGTTCAGGTAATCTATGATATCAACTACTTCTTACTTATCATCTTTCATCTTCCATATTCCTTCTTTTTCTCATCATCATCATCATCATCTTTTCTTCTTTATCATCCAATCTATGATCTGTCATAAATCTATTCATGATAGATATAAATCTATAAATAATTGAAAATATCATAAATATATTTCTGGTTTGGATTAGAATTGAATCGAACACCTGCCAAATAACCAAACACCTGAGTTTGCATTAGAATTGAGTCTTACAATAATGATCGTGTAAGATTGTCAGCTTTGACAGCTTTCAATTAGGTACTTCTTTTTCTTCTTCTCCTTCTCCTCCTTCTCTTCCTATTTCTCCTCCTCCTTCTTCACCTCCTCCTCTTTCTCATCCTCCTTCTTCTTATCCTACTCTTCCTCGTCCTCCTACTCCTTCTCCTCCTCTTTCTTCTCCTCCTTATCTTCCTCTTCCTCTCTATTCTCCCCTCTGTTTATTCTTGCGTGGTATCTACCTGAGCTTGCATTAAAAGTAAATCTTAAAGGTAATTACCATCAGAAATCTCTAATCGTATACTTCCATCTTTCGTTGTTTATCGGCCTTGGTTTTTGAAGAATACTCAAAATGTTATTAATGGAATTTTTTCTACAACTTCCAAATCTAATCCTTGATCATTATTGTCATACAGTACTTATAACAATAGAATGCATTGTTAATTTCCGTGTACCTCTGTTTCTTGATGCCAATAAGTGTCTGTTTGTCAATATTTACTCGAAATTAATGGTGTAGTGAGATAAGACTGCATACTATTTTTATAGCTGGTTCATTCTGCTTAGACTCCTGGGCAGATAATAGATTAACTTCTTACATTTATGAAAGTGTATGGTGACATTCATTTAATTCGACGCTTGGCATTAGATATATAAATAGATAGATAGATAGATAGATAGATAGATAGAGAGATAGAAAGATATATAAATAGATAGATAGATAGATAGAGCCTTTAAATGCATTGTAAATGCTCATGCCCTATCCTTTGTCTTGTGAAATGCACAGAATTTCTCGCACAAAAACTCCACCGTGAATGCTGGAGTGAATTTGGATATCCCTACCACCTACGTGCACACAGCGAATAGAAGAAGACTTCTTGAAGTTACCAGATAGAATAGTTTGAATAGATATAGAATAATTAATATAGATTAATTATAGTAATATTATTGATATTATTATTCTAAAAAAAGTTAATATATATATATATAGCCGTGGCGAAGCGTGATATACGTATTTGGTCATCAGACAGATGACCAAATAAGTATACCACGCTTCGCCACTAATAAAAAGAATAGATAAAATAGATTTTACTTCTATTCTCTCTGCTTGTGACTTGCAACTTTCTCATACAAAGCAGAGCCTACTCGGAATTTTATTATCCGTGTTCATGTTCAAGACTCATCGAATTATGCTTTACATAATCAAGTCTAGTAGGAAGATATTAGAAGGAGATAGAGGGAACATAAGCAAAGTATGATACTCCACAATCTAATATCCAGATATAGTATTATATTAGCTTCAGTTTCATGCTATTAAAGTAGAGTTGATTACCCACTCAAACTAGCTATAAAACATGCCAGTCATTCGTCACTTGAAAAAGTATCATTTCATGCACTGCCTGTAGTTTGTTAATTGAGATCTGTAACACACTATTGTGCTTATAATATTATAAATAATTTTAACATTTTAATTTTTAACATATCTAGCCGTGATGGCAAATCATATCATCTACTGATCTACCTATGGAATAGAATGCAACGTAATAAAACAATAGAATAGATTGAAAACTGTTTTGAATGCAAATAATATAGGTGGAATGGTGAAAGAAATGCAGTAAACAATACTATTTTGCAGCAATATTATCATAAAGTATAAAAAATAATGTCCGAAACACTGTTTTTATTTATATTATAGTGAAATAGTACAAAATATAGTTTTTAATTGAGAAATAGCTATAAACTATAGTTTATAGTAATTGTAATACTGTATTTTGCTTTTCCATTGGCGAAACCAGAGGGGGATTGAGGGGATATATCCCCTGAAATTTTTTAACGTAATGAAATAGTATCTACACTCATACAACACATAGTCATACATCATTTATGACGAATTAGAATACTATTAATCATTAGATATTATTATAAATTAATTATTTATATTGATTATTATTACGAATAAATATTGGAATATTCCCCCCGAAATTCTTTTATCCCATCCTGTGCGTTTCTAATGAAAGCAATAACAACCAATTCCAGTTCATCAAATTGGTTTCGTAAAGCACAATAACTCCCTTATTATGAAGTCGAGAACCAATATTTCATATTCAACTTAAAGATAATTTCGCCTTCTACAAAACGTATTCCACAAACTTTCAGCTAGGACGCACTGTTTAGAAGTTATAAGCAAAAAACTGCAAGAGAAGTCTTACCGCAGCTCATACTATTGTAAAACGAAAGTGTAGGCTAATGCCATCTAGCGGAAATAATATTAAACTAAGATTTGCTGATGATCGTGCATAGGTTTAGTTTACTCAAAATTATGACTTAACTGTTAGTTTTATCGAAAACTTTAACTGGACAAGAATTATAGAAAATGAATTAATCTACAATACTGATGTGTTCAAATTCTAACTCAGAATCATTTTACTATCGAAAGTGTTTGATAAATATAGTCAATTTCTTCAAGCGATCAAGTTCCTTGAAGGTTTTTGAAACATTGTGAGTCAAATATAGATTGAATCGGATTTATACTCAATTAAATCGATAGAAAATTTTATTTTCAACGATTTTGTCAAGACATTTTTCGTTAAAGTGTACAGAAACCTTACAATTTTGAAGAAACTATGACAATGAATCATCTTCGCAGAACGCTAGTTACTTTTTGAGCCGGTAGATCGCAGGAGAGTACACTCTTCCAATTCTAGCCAGCTTTGGAAGGCTTGTTCTGATTTCTGAATATTGGTCACAACATTCAATCGGTGAAAATGGTAGTCTCATGAGTTTTTCGCCTATAACTTCTAAACTATGCGTATTTGCGAAAATTTGCAAAGGATCAATGTTGTAGATAATAAAATACTCTATTCATTTCATTGAAAATTCTGCTCTTTGACTTAGAAATGAACTTCTAGGAGGAAGTAATTGAACTAAAACTTGTCGAGAATCAAGCACGGTTTGAAATTTCTCAAAAGTATGACTTCAATAATGTAGATTTTATCGAAACATTATACTAAACAAGAACTATAGAGAATAAAACAATCCAAATCAAATGTTATTATTTGAAATTTAGATTACAGTTCAGTCAAAATTATTGATAAATCTAGTCAATTTGTTCAAGTGATCATGTTTCTTGAATGATTTTGATGCATTGTGCAAAAAATATAGATTAAATCGGATTTATGATTAATGGAATCTACAGTATATAAAATTTCATTTTCTACAGATGTTGTCTCATGAAATTTTTTGTTCAAATGTACAGAAACCTTACAATTTTCAAAAAAACTATGAACGGTTATCATGCTCGCAAAACGGTAGTTACTTTTTGAGCCGCTAGATCGCAGGAGCGTTCACTCTTTCAATTCTAGCCGGCTTTGGAAGGCTTGTTCTGATTTCTGAATATTGGTCAAAACATTCAATCGGTGAAAATAGTAGTCTCATCAGTTTTTCGCCTATAACTCCTAAACTATGCGTATTTGAGAAAGTTTGCAAGAGATCAATTTTGTAGATAATAAAATTCTCTATCTATTTCATTCAACAAAATTTTGGTAGCTTCAGTAATCAAGAATCCAGAGAGCTTTAAAGACATGATAATTACTAATTTCGATTTTATTTCAACGTTTCTTGCTTTTTAACTCCTGAACGGCTCAAAAAGCTGTGTTTGAGTTTTTAAATTTTTGTAGATTATTGGATTCCCTACAAGATCTTTGTAAAATTTTAGTTTTAAATTGAATATTAAGGTTATTATAGTTGTATTTGTATAATCTTCACTTCCGTAGTCCGTAGCAAATTGACTATTTTAAAATTGACGACTACTGTTTATATTTTGATGTACTGATATACAGTGTTACATTATGACAAGGTTGCATTGCACTATATAGCTGCTCAACACAATGTGATCCAGCAGTGCTTTGTTCCCACCACTGGGTTGCGAAGACTAGCTTATGGTTGAGATGTCAATGTGCTAACCACACGTTACATCTTTTCTGGTTAATGATCATTCACCTCTGCTGATGCAGTCAAGTGGATGTGAAACTGGCAACCAGCTGGTAGCTCTAAGCCCACATAGGGCTGTTGAGCCATTGACAAACAAAAAAATGATCAATTTTGTAGATAATGAAATTATCTATAAATTTCATTAAACATTTTGCTCTCAGCTTTAGAAATTGAGAATGCAGATTAGAAACTGTCGAATCAAGATTTGGTATTTGAAAAATTTAGATTGGATTTTATTAACTTACTGAATATTAGGCTATTATAGCCTAATATGTAATATTCTCATAAATGAATATAACAAATTCTTAAAACTCAGATTCTTTCCAATGTTTTAGATTTTTAAGGAATAAATTTATAAGGTAAAGTAGGTTGTAGAAGTTCCCTGGTAGGCTCTTCTCAAGTAGTTTCGGCTCGGTTATTGTTCAGTTCGATTTTGTGCAAAAAAGATTGTTCCTTTGTTCAGCTGAGAGTTGTTGGGCTTCCATCAGAAAAGCGATGTTAAGTGGAAAACTTTAGCCGAGCTTTTCAAACTGGAAAACTCTTCAATAACTTGTTGAACGGGTCGTTTTCCAGTGTAGGATTGATCGTTCATCTCGTTCGAGTTTGAGTAAAGATAAGGTTTTACTTCAATTCCTGCTGGAGTGGAGAGGTCTTGAAGGAGGTTGTAGAGAGACAAAGGTAGTTTGTGTGTGAGAGAGAGGGTGAATTAGAGTGAGCGAGATAGAGAGAATTAGAGATGGAGAGATAGAGAGAGAGAGAGAGAGAGAGAGAGAGAGAGATTATTCACTTCATTCATGAAGATTACAACATGTCGGCTTAAACTATAGATCATGATAGTTATTACAATGAACGTCATTTAAAATTAGGCTAGGAGTACACTGGTTAGTCAAGACAAGACGAGATTAGTCACGTTTAGTCACAATAATTCACATAGCTGCTAATGAAGCAGCACACACCGATGCAATGACTACTTCATAAGCAACTATGTGAAGTACTGTGAGTAAACGTGACTGTTCTCGTCTTGTCTTGACTAACCGGTGTACGCCTAGCCTTATACCTAGTAGGCTAAGTATAGCATTCGAAGCACTTAACAAAACTTAAGTTGAGTGAGCTTTTAAAATCAAAATATATGGAAATAAGCTTCGATTCTAGATTGTTAAATATACGACTTGAATTCTAGAGTATGATACTTATATGATGAACGTCATTTTTTTTTATCGTATGGCTTTTTTTATCGGTGGGGAGACTCATACGGGTAGGTTCCACCTCGCCAAATTGCACAATTTTCTGTGTCGGTCACCCATCCAAGAGCAGTCTTGAATGTTTGTTACTTAACCACATGATTACTTAGCAACCGCTCTCACCGAGTGACCACTGATATGACTATGAACGTCATTGAAAATAGAAGTAACTTCAATATTCGATCCATTATTCGATTTGACTAAAAGAAAAAGTAAACTATGAGAATGTATTTGATGTCATAGATTAATGGATATGAGATTCAATATGCTTGAGCCCACCAATCCCCCACCCACAAACATTTAATAAAATTTTTTCAGGGAATGGGAACTGCATAAAACTCAATCATGGACGTTTTTTGTAGAAAAGTATAACTCCAAAAGAGTTCCCAATTTCCAATTCTCTGATCATAACTCCAAACTCCTCCACTTCCTTTCCAACGATTCATGTGATTCAAAAACAAAATTGGCCTATCAAAAAATAAGACATTTTCCATAAAATTATTTTACAAAGTTTCTTCACATTCACGAATCCAATTTACAATCACTTAGTTCACATTGTATTGATGCAAAAATAGGCTTCCTGTTCTGTTCACATCCATCCCTCTATCTTCCCTTTGACTCAAAACTGCTGATAATACGTTTCTTGTAATTGTATATAATTTTGTGGGGAATTCTTAAACCCCATAATCACATCCTTTAAAGTCCTCAACTACTTTTGTATAACAAATTTAGTCTTTTTGGACCAGTCATTCTCGAAAAATCTGTAGTTGAATTTCCCATGACTGAATGAATAATCTACGTGTGTCATAAATATTGATGACTGGCAAACTAACCGCTTTTAAAATTGAATTGAAAATTTGAGTATACTAGTGAGATAAATATTTCACAATAATAATACACTATTTTATTTATCATGAATATCGAATGTCCATGTTCGATAGAAATAATCTGTCCTTTCCCATTGGATAAAAATGACGTCTGAATAATGAAGTTGTAACTTGAATGACCCAGTAACTGCTGCCATCTTACGACAGAATTCAGAACCAGCTGCGTTGTGCATTGCCGACCAATCAGGGGAGAGGCGGAGCTTGAAGGCGTGTCTGTAAAGATTGCTGTAAATCACCCAGTAACTGCAGCCATCTACCGGTCGAATTCAGAACTAGCTTAGTCATTCATTGCTAGCTTATCAAGAGATAGTAGACGGAGTTTGGAGGCTACATTATCTACAAATTAGGCTACGATTCATGGAAGAATTTTAGACACAGTTCGAGCATTGTTCAAGAATATTCATTGCTTAATGAATATAAATAAATCAAATATTTGTCTTGAAAAACACAATAAATGATTGAATAACCGTTTCTGAAATATGTTTGAATTGTTTTCATAATGAAATAGTTACATTCTATTAACCTATCTTCTATCTATTCTTCTATATTCTATCTATCCTCTTCTATATATATAATTAAAAGGCGAACACGTTTTTTGTAGCTTTGTAACTCCAACTACGCATTGGGCGTATCTTTGGGTGTTATCAAAATCCGTTCTTAGTGCACGTCTAAAGGTCATGCATGCCAAATTTTAACGCATTTGGTTCATTAGAATTTTAGTTCTAATAGATGAATGAATGAGTGTCATTTCGCTTTTATATAGATAAAAAGAGGATTGAAATTTAATGTTTAAATAATTTTATATGCATTAAATCCAAATAAAGACGAGGTGAATGGCTACTTTCCTATTAATGAGAGCATTTCTTAATATAGAATGATTTCATTGATATTGCTGTTCAAAATAAGGAGCTTCATCAGGCGGATAATAGGCTTCATAGGCTTTTTAAATAGAAAAATATTATTTTCCCATAATTATTTACTCACCTCTAATATATCCATCTTACGATTCCAATGAAACAAGTTGAAGATTGTTCTCGAAAACACACTTTCATTAAAACAATATTATCAGGATCAAATTTAACATTGTCCTGGGCCGTCAAACGTTAAAGCTTTAAACAGAAACTGACAATATTCAAACTACGACCAAATATGATAGGTCAGCCAACTTGAGCGTCTCCCCAACAATTCAGAGACTGTATAATAACAGTGTGGCCATTTATGTGAATCACTCCATAACAGAACATTGTTTTCCTCGACGCCGCCATACTTTTGAGAAATGTTTGAATTTTGATATAGGATTACAGGCAAACATGAACCCATTCACTCATTTTTCGAACGTGTTTCAAGAGAAACAATATAAAAATAACTGTTCAAAGATTAAAAATAGTCTCTCTACTCTAGGTATTGTGTTAAAAGCTTGAAATAATGAAAACTGAACTCTTGCAAAGGAAAATTGTGTAGATAAGAATTGAATTACTCAACGTAACATATGATTTGCGTTTCATTTCAATGCAAATCTTATGGGAATTGACAAAAGTAAGGCTGGGTTTGAACAAGCTAACCAATCGAAAGTGTGACATCAAATGTCCACACTGTTTTTATACAGTCTCTGTAGCTGAATCTATTCCTCACGAACTATTAGTATTAGGCTAGGCGTACACTGGTTAGTCAAGACAAGACAAGACAAGACGAGATTAGTCTCATTTAGTCACAGTACTTCACATAGTTGCTTATTGAGCAACACACACCGATTAGTCATTGCATCAGTGTGTGCTGCTTCATAAGCAACTATGTGAATCACTGTGACTAAACGTGACTAATCTCGTCTTGTCTTGTCTTGACTAACCGGTGTACGCCTAGCCTTATGTGAATTGACAAAAGTAAGGCTGGATTTGACCAAGCTAACCAATCGAAAATGAGACATCAAATGTCCACACTGTTTTTATACAGTCTCTGTAGCTGAATCTATTCCTCACGAACTATTAGAGCCGGTTCATGAGCTCGGGATTTAGCCAAGTCCTAGACTAAAACGGGTGGCCACCGTAGCATCGACAAACGTTAGCCTCGACACTATGTACTAAGGGCTCTCTATGCTGCTAACCCACTAACCTGTCGAGACAAACGTTTATCGATGCTACGGTGGCCACCCGTTTTAGTCTTGGACTTAGCTAAGTCCCGAGCTCATGAACCGGCCCTTAGTATTATAGTTGATAGTATAAACTATTAGTTGGTAAATGTTGAACTATTCACTGTAAGTTAATCAACACCGAACACTATTTCACATTCATCTGAACTGAGCAAGCTTCTGCTGGAGTATTGTGGCACCGTATTGTGAATAAGTTATACTGGAAATGAAACTCGGCTGGCTGGCAAAGAATATTTTGCAAGGAGTGGCGGAACGTGATATGAAAATAGAAACAGTAGCTTACTGTACTCCCTCAGAATAAATAACGATTTGAATTCGGAAGTGAGAAAGGTGTGCGGCTGAGTTTCGATTGAAGAGTATGAAGGAGACTGTGGAATACCTTTGATGAAAGGTATTTGTGAGGCTAGGCGTACACCGGTTAGTCAAGACAAGACAAGACGAGTTTAGTCACGTTTAGTTATAGTAATTCACATGGTTGCTTATGAAGCAGCACACACTGATGCAATGAGTAATCGGTGTGTGTTGGTTCATAAGCAACTATGTGAAGTACTGTGACTAAACGTGACTAATTTCGTCTTGTCTTGTCTTGACTAACCGGTGTACGCCTAGCCTAAGTCTAAAGAATAGTTTAATGGCCTTGAGTCTTGAGCATTAGAACATAGAATAATTAATTTGAAATAATAACTAATCAGAATAGAATAATATTATGTAATTAATTATAAAAAATTAACAGAACTACTAACAATATACGAGTATTATTCTCAACATTCTCGATTTATAATACTGTACAAACTACATTGAATCAAGTCAGTGCAAACGCATACTCAAGGTGGAATCAAGAATTTTGAAGGTTGGAATTTGATAACTCATCAATATGTAAGACACGTTCGTTTTTTGGAATAACTTTTTGGAGAAGCTTCAACTTCCGAGTCGCATTAAACGGAAGCGGAAGCTATTTATAACGTTTCAATGCGATTTTATCTGAAGAAATACAAAGAATTGGTCAAATTGGGATTCCTCTGTAATAGAATTATTCCAGCAATATATACTTATAATCAGATTTATCTAATTCAACGCTTGGCATTAGATAGATAGATATTATTTCTTGACGTTGCTGATGACCGTAGAGTACGATGGCAAAGAAATAATATCTCTCTATTTATCTATCTATACCGGTATCTATCTAATGCTAAGCGTAAAATTAAATGAGTCTGATAATATATATGATTATACAATATTGTATTACTTGTTTGTTGAATAGCTTAGTATTGTTGCAAGAAGTATTGAGAATAACAAGAGTGAGGACCTACACCATTATCCAATGGTAGATATCTATAAATTGCAATATGAATTAGGAATAAGATAGATCGTGATAAAATTGATCGTAATCTCGTATTCAATCCGCCATTTTAGAAGCGAATTGAATCAAATCGATTCATGGAGCTCAGCCAATTATAGTGGAGTTACCAGTTAGATCGCCATTGAATTCCCCTCGCTCTGTGATTGGTCGTTAGGCTAGGCCACGCCTTCCACCAATCACAAGCAAACTATGAGAAAGGAAAATTCGCCAGTTGGTTCCCGAGTTTGCTGATAGATGGCGCTGGTTTCCTTGTTATACCGATACTCGTGAGATTGGCTGAATGGGAACTTCTCATTTATAGGCTTATAATAGGCTATATCTAGAGATTTATAGGCTTAATTATTAGCTGATATGGTTGATTACTTTTCCATTTCTCAATTTATAAGTTTGCATCAATTGAAGGAACTTCTATAGAAGGAGTAGTTGATTATAAGTAGTAATTATAGAATTAGTAGTTAATTAGTAGCCATTAGAGGAGAAGAAGAAGAAGAAGAAGAAGAAGAAGAAGAAGAAGAAGAAGAAGAAGAAGAAGAAGAAGAAGAAGAAGAAGAAGAAGAAGAAGAAGAAGAAGAAGAAGAAGAAGAAGAAGAAAAAGGAGAGAAAAAAGAAGGAGGAATAGACTAGGGAAGGGAATGAGGAGCAGGAGAATAATTGAGAGGAGAAGGAGGAGGTGGAGAAGGAGGAGGTGGAGGAGGAGGAGGAGGAGGAGGAGGGGGAGGAGAAGGAGAAATAGGAGAAGGAGCAAGAACTTCTAGTTTTACTATACAGTATTCAATACAGTATTGTGTAATTTTATGCCTTTGTCTTCTCTTTGACACTGTTTTTTATGAATTTTCGTTTTTGTTTTGTGTTTCAGGAATGGAATGACTACAAGCTGAAGTGGAACCCAGATGAGTACGGGGGTGTGGATACTCTGCATGTACCTTCTGAACACATATGGTTACCCGACATAGTTTTATACAATAAGTAAGTACTGTATAATATGTAGCCTAAATGTACATGATGTAATATAATTCATACAGAATAATCTATCAAATTGTGATGTCAAGTATATTATGTGTATAATATTGTTATATACCAATGACAGTTCCATAATTCTATCTTAATAAAATTTTGATAGAATAATAAATAGATCTATGAGATAATGTAATCTCAAAGGAAAACAATCTATCTATAAAGTGGAATAATTTTCATTGGTGGCGTATTGCCACTCTAATCAAATCGTCAATCAATATCACTTATCTTGGATCAGATGTTTGAAGGAAAAAATCCTTGGTAATCATTATCTAAAAGAAAACATTTTATATGTTATAAATAAGCTGTTCCATGGAGATATGTCTTGCATGTATTCCATACACAATGCATGTTAGGCTAGGCGTACACCGGTTAGTCAAGACAAGACAAGGAGAGATTAGTCACAGTACTTCACATAGTTGCTAATGAAGCAACACACACCGATTAGTCATTGCATCGGTGTGTGCTGCTTCATAAGCAAGTATGTGAATTACTGTGACTAAACGTGACTAATCTCGTCTTGTCTTGTCTTGACTAACCGGTGTACGTCTAGCCCAACTTTTAATTCGCAGGCATATTCATTACTTGGACCTCTAAATGGGTACTAAGAACTGAAGCTGAAATCACTCGTAATACGATATCTGCTTTTTTCAAAGGATTTCCTGCGTTTTCCCAGCTTTTTCGAGAGCGACTGAAGTTAAATAGTTGAATTTTTCGAATAAAATAATGCAGACTTGTATAATAGAACTAATGGGTTAGAAAATACTTATCACTTGGTTCAAAAATGATGTTTTGCTTGACTTATAACTTTTTTTGCATTGAAATAACTGTACCAGTAAGGCTAGGCGTACACCGGTTAGTCAAGACAAGACAAGACAAGATTAGTCACGTTTAGTCACAGTAATTCACATAGTTGCTTATGAAGCAGCACACACCGATGCAATGACTAATAGGTGTGTGCTGCTTCATAAGCAACTATGTGAATTACTGTGACTAAACGTGACTAATCTTCTCTTGTCTTGTCTTGACTAACCGGTGTATGCCTAGGTAAAGGTTACAGTCTATTAAATGTTCATCCAGAATGATTTCGTTGTAATCTATGTGTTTCATGAAACTGTTTGTGTCATGGAAAAATGTTTCATGAAACTTATTGCCATATCTTTATTTATTTTTAGATGCATTCTAAACTATTTCTTTTCAATTTTTCAGTGCAGACGGTAACTACGAAGTAACAATAATGACAAAAGCAATCCTGCATCACACAGGAAAAGTGGTTTGGAAGCCACCTGCCATCTACAAATCATTTTGCGAAATTGACGTGGAGTATTTTCCCTTCGACGAGCAGACATGCTTCATGAAGTTCGGGTCTTGGACTTATGATGGCTATCATGTAAGTAAATTAATTGCAATTTAAATGTTTACTCTCAATGAACTTATCTACTCCACTTATTTACGAACCTGAAGACCTATACTTATATGTCTCCTTTTTGACATTATAATACTCTTCTCCAATAATATGATTAAAAATGGAAATGGTATTAGCTTTTTGACAGATGAAACAAGCAAGACAGGAAATGAAGTTGTAAATTTAAAACAAATAAACAAAATTTCAAGAGAATAGAAACTTAGTTTGAGAAAACGTAATGTCGACATGAACTCAAATCAAAACACAAACCTTAATTTGAACCTGATTGATTCTAGAAACATGTAAAGAAAGAGCAACGGAATATGGCAGGATTATTTTAAATTGAAACAGCTGATTGATGTACACTCGTTTACTGACGTTAAATCAGCTATATCTAGTGGAACGGTCGTTCCACCATCCGTCCCCCCCGTGATACGAATGAAAGACCGGGACCACTATAATATTCTGTAACGAACTTCCCTTTGATGTTCGCATGCCGCCATCTCAATTTACGCGGAAGGTAGTGAAAATTTTAAAATGTTGTAATGACATTATTTTCTTAGATTTTTGAGCGCTTTCATTTAAGATCAGAACGAACTTTCTACGATATAAATTCGCAAAGATACTATATACGGGTATTTTGTCATTTTACTAATTTTGGGATTTTTCAATTTTTTTCAACTTTGAGCACTTGATGTGAAAAATCTGTAATGAGTTGAGATTTCGGACTACCAAAAGCGATTGAAGACATGTTTAAACTATTTACATTTAAAATTTCAAATCATTTAATGCCCGATTAAGCTCTGTAGCTCTGTCCGAATAACAATTAAAGTTGCAATTTGAAGTTAGAATTTGAAGCTTTTTATCGAATGTAAACAGGGCCACCCAGGAACATGGCCTAGACACTCGAAATGTGACGTCACGGCTAAGAGGCCTACCACTCCACTATACTGTTCATAAACAGCCACTGATCACAACCTAGTTTGAGACGAGAAAAACCAAACACGAATTCCAATTTTAATACAGTAATGAGTTGTAAACATGAGTTGTTATGGACACGATGTGATGACGTCAGCTGCACGTTTAAATTCAGTGTCTAGCTAGACCATGTTCCTAGGTGGCCCTGATGTAAATGTCGCGATCCTAGCGGTTAAAAACTAAAAGTTTCACACTGTTGCCACCGCCAAATTCGACCTTTTCAAAAATAGGGTCTACCTTGTATGAAATGGGATAGTCGGTTTTTTTTTAGTAATGTTTATGGTAGTCCTGGGATGCTAAATCCAAGTTTTAGACCTAGGCAAACTACCGGTTCATCTCCAAAAATCGTACAAAATGGCGGAATTTTGCACTTTTTTGGCTAATTTTCACCCTGAAGAATCTGTTTTTCATAGAGGACATTGTGCATATTTCTTAAAGTATATCAAATTACCTTCAATTTGAGACCAAATTTATCATTGTATGCCCAACCGTTTGCGAGATACAGCTCTTCAAAGTTCATAAAATTAACGAGAATTTACCCTTTTTTTCAATTTTTCGCAATTTTGACCCTGAAGAATCACTTTTTCATATAGGACATTCAACATAGGGTTGAAAGTAAATTTAAATACCTACAATTTGATACCTGATTGGTTATTGTAGGCCCAACAATTTTTGAAATACAGCTCTTCCAAGTTCATCAACTTATAGTAATTTTTCACTTGTTTTACATTTGGTCAATTTTGACCGTGAAGCATCACTTTTTCGAATGTGACTTTCAGCAAAGTTTTGAAAGATAATTTAAGAATCTACAATTTGAGACCAAATAGATTATTGTAGACCCAATAGTTTGCGAGATGTAGGCCTTCAAAGTTTATCAAATTGTTGATTTTTTCCACTTTTTCTACATTTCTTCAATTATGACCCTGAAGAATCATTTTTCCATATAGAACATTCAACATAGTTTTGGAAGCTGATTCAATTACCTACAATTTGAGACCAAATTTGTTATTGTAGGCTCAACTGTTTGCGAAATACAGCTCTTCAAAGTTCATTGAATTATCGTAATTTTTCATTTGTTTTTTGAATTTTGACCGTGAAGTATCACTTTCTCATATATGACATCCAACATATTTCTCAAAGTATATTAAAATACCTACAATTTGAGAATTAATTGGTCATTGAGGGCCTAATAGTTTGGAAGATATAGGCCTTCAAGTAGATTAGTAGAAGTCTATTCACATTTAAAATTTCAAATCATTCAATGTCCGATTAAGCTCAGTAGCTCTGCCCGAATAATAATTAAAGTTGCAATATTTGGAATTTGAAGTTTTAAAGAATGTAAATGTCGCGTCAATTCAACAATTTTAGCAATTAAAAGAAATAAAACTCTGACAGGAAATAGAAAAATTGAATCGTTCATTTTAGAATCATTAATGGGGAAAATTTGAGAATTTTGTTCCTGGAATGTATAATAATGTTGTTGGGCAAATTTTACAAGGATTTCATTATCGATTACAAAATATTTTTTCATCAAAAGTGGTCATGTGACCTATCGTAATGGGTTGAAATTTTAATCTAAATTCAAAATCTCAATCTTATTTAACAGACTTTGTGGATAACTGCTTATACATGAATTAATGTTGCTACAATGATATGTCGTTTAAGTCTGGATAGTAAATGATAACGTGTGATGCAACAGACACAGTCACAGTCTTGTTTGTTCATTCAGTATTAACCATAACTGGCTCACTTATAGCTAGAATAATTTTGTAGCACCCAAATAGTGAGGATAAAATATCTTTTATCAAATAACATGGCATTTCACTGTTTAAAAAATTAACTCTCTCCCATCCATTGTGTTTGCAGTGTTATACCTCTATAACAAGAAGGACCAGTATAGCTTTCAGTAAGAAATGTTTGATATAGCCTTAATAAACCTGTCTCTCAATATACATTTATACATACAATATATAATTAGTGTAGCCAACCCAAACAAAATGAAAACTCTGTTCTGGAAGCTACTGACATTGGAGAAAAAATTTGGAAGAAATTTTGGGGAGGGCGAGGGCGCTCAATAATTTAGAAAGTTCATAAAAACTTGTTAGCTCAAACACTGAGAGTATGATTCCTGAAAGTTTAGCATATTTCTAATTCGTGATTTTAAGTAGGAGATTGAGCGCCTCGCCCTCCCCCAAAATTTCTTCCAAATTTTTTCTCAATGTCAATGGCTTCCAGAACAGAGTTTTCATTTTTGTTTGGCTACACATAATTATTATATTGTATGTATAAATGTATATTGCAGAGGGAGACGGGTTTCTTATTTAGGCTATATCAAAACATTTTCTTACTGAAAGCTTATAAAAATTTTTTGGATTTTTTCTTTGGTACACAAATTTTAGTTTCTACACCAGCGTTTTCAATAGGGTCGGGGGTAGGGGACGGGTGACGAATTCTTTTTTGGAGAATTTTTTGAGAGGATTTCTATTTATGAAATTCATTAAAAATTGTAAAATTGTAGAAGCAATACAGATGTTCAATGTTCACGGAATATGAAGACTTTTACGTAGAAAGCCACATGAATCAGTTTCTTAGTTTTAGGTCCGGTTTCTAATACAGTTATTAGTTTAATGCCATTAGTTTAATTATTATTTTTGGAAACCAATAAGAGCCTGCAAAACTTCGATTCTTAATCTTTCTTTTGGCGCAAACCGCATTAAAATCGGCCAGCTCAATCTTCTTCACGAACTTTCCAAAGTTGGACACAAACTCCTTTTAAATATAGCCTACAGTATTATAAGATTGTGTGAAAAATTACCTACTGACAGTTCTTATTCAGGGTAAACCAATAGGTCATCCCTTCTTCAACAAACATAGCAATCTTAGGCTAGGCTTACACCGGTTAGTCAAGACAAGACGAGTCGAGATTACTCACGTTTAGTCACAGTAATTTATATAGTTGCTTATGAAGCAGCACACACCGATGCAATGACTAATCGGTGTGTGCTGCTTCATAAGCAGCTATGTGAATTACTGTGACTAAACATGACTAATGACGTATTGTCTTGTCTTGACTAACCGGTGTACGCCTAGCCTAAGTGGAAATAGAAAAGCTTATTTAGTACAGGTGATATAGTAATGATGAGGAGAATATCTAGAAATATAAAAATTGTTAAATCTGTACTGATCGTCCATCGTCCAACCACAGACCCTAGAGGTCCATATGGACGATTATATTTATTGATTGTAATATGCCTGTTTGTAATTTTTCGAGTAAAATAATTTGAATTTGAATTTCCTTCTTATGTTTCAGGTTGATCTGCGCCACATGTCTCAAACCCCCGATTCAGACACGATCGACGTTGGAATAGACCTGCAAGACTACTACCTCTCAGTGGAATGGGACATCATGCGCGTTCCTGCCGTTCGCAACGAGAAATTCTACTCTTGTTGCGAAGAACCCTATCCAGACATTATATTCAACATAACCCTACGTCGCAAGACCCTATTCTACACCGTTAACCTGATCATACCTTGCGTAGGAATTTCGTTCCTGTCTGTACTAGTCTTCTATCTCCCTTCAGACTCTGGTGAAAAAGTGTCGCTTTGCATATCCATCCTACTATCTCTCACTGTGTTTTTTCTGCTTTTGGCCGAAATCATTCCCCCCACCTCTTTAACAGTGCCGCTGTTAGGTAAATACCTATTATTCACCATGGTTCTGGTCACGTTATCTGTGGTGGTGACTATAGCCGTGCTGAATGTCAACTTTAGATCGCCGGTAACGCACAAAATGCGCCCTTGGGTGCACAGGCTGTTCATACAGGTCTTGCCCAAAGTTCTGCTGATCGATAGGCCGAAAAAAGAGGATTCAATAGATGAGGATGGGGAGGAGGAGTTGGATAACAAAATGGACGACGGCAATAATATATTCACGGGCGTGTTTGATGTGCCGGCTGAGATCGACAAGTATTTGGGAGGTGAGTGGTCTACGCGATTTAGTTACATTTAATGGAAGGTCTATTATTGTACCAAGTTTCATGAGAATCCAATATTCAAACGTAAATAATCTAATCGAATCTTCTTCTTCCTTTTCTTCTTCTTCCTTCTCTTCTCATTCTTTTTCTTCTTCTTCTTTTTCTTCTCCTTCTTCTTTTCCTCCTTCTTCTCCTCCTTCTTCTTCCCCTCCTCTCTCCTCCTCCTCCTCCTTCTCCTCCTCCTCCTCCTCCTTCCCTTCTCCTTCTTCTTTTCTTCTTCTTTTTCTCCTTCTTCCTCTTTCTCTTCTTCTTCTTCTTCTTCTTCTTCTCCTCCTCCTTCTTCTTCTTCTTCTCTTCTTCTTCTTCTTCTCCTCCTTCTTCTTCTTCTTCTCCTTCTTCTTCTTCTCCCTCCTCCTTCTTCTTCTTCTTCCTTCTTCTCCTTCTTCTTCCTTTTCTTCTTCTTCTTCTTCTTCTGCTTCTCATTCTTTTTCTTCTTATTGTTCTTCTACCTCTTCTTCTCCTTCTTCTTCTTCCCTATTCTTCTTCTTCTTCTTCTTCTTCTCCTCCTCCTTCTTCTTCCTTTCTTCTTCTTCTTCTTCTTCTCTTCTTCTTCTTCTTCTTCTTCTTCTTCTACATCAGTTTGAAAGATTCGAGAAATAACTCAACAATATTACTGCCAACTTGCCAATAATTAGTCTTGAAACTTTTGACTGCTTGGAAGAGTTCTAATTTCTTGCAGATAAGTATGAGCTCTAAGTGTGCATAATTATGTTGATTTTTAATTGTACCGACCTAAGGAACAATTTCTAAAAAGGGGACCAGATGTTTTATAAACAACCCTTTTATACTGAAAATTTATTTAATGGATATCACATTATCTATTTTCCTACCTATCAGAAAATCACCATATGAATCAAGAAATATCCATACATTTGTTGGAGAGTAGCCTTCAGTAATATTCATTTAAATTGGCAGATGGCATTAGATAGATAGACTGATAGACTCTATGGTCATCAGCAACGTAAAGAAATAATGTCTATCTTCTGTATGATCCATTTCATTTGAAGCTTGGCGATTAGTGAACAGCTGATGTTACGCAGCTTTGACACAATAATCCAAAGACTTTTCAAAGTCTTAAAGATCTTTAAAATCTTTGCAATAATCTGCAAGATTCAGCATTTGTAGGACAAGAGTAGCCTATTGTGTCAAAGCTTCGTAATATCAGCTGCTTACTGACGTCTGCTGTTTTTGCCAAGCGTTAAATTAAATGGATCGCGTTGTATCCACCTATCTAATGCCATCTGCCATGTTAAATTGATATCAATCTATTTATATCACTATCTTTCCACCTATCAGAGTATCTGATATCTACCAATCTACCTATCTAAATCCAGATGACTTCAAACTACTGCCAATATTTTGCTGAATCAACAATGTTTTTTCATACCGCCCACCGTCAAGTTAAATTGATATCAATCTATTTATATCCATCTTTCCACCTATCAGAGTATCACTGATATCCACCTATCTACATCCTGATGATTTCCAACTACTGCCAATATTTTGCTGAATCAACAATGTTTTTTCATACCGCCCACCGTCAAGTTAAATTGATATCAATCTATTTATATCTATCTTTCCACCTATCAGAGTATCACTGATATAGCAGGAGCCAATTAAGTTGTCATAAATCAGCTGATCCAGTAATAATTAAGCAGTGATTTCGACACAATAATCAAAAGGCTTGAAAGTCTAGAGAACCTTTAAAGTCTTTAAAAGACCTTTTTAAAGAAGAACTTTCAAAGAATAACTTTTTAAAAGACCTTTTCAATAATCTGCGAGATTCAGCATTTGTAGGTTAAGTATTGTGATATTGCTCTTTGAAACAGCTGATTTTTGACAAGTTGAATTGGATTCTGCTATATTTTATAGCAGGATTCAATTCAACTTGTCATAAATCAGCTGATCCAGTAATAATTAAAGAGTGATTTCGACACAATAATCATAAGGCTTGAAAGTCTTGAAGACCTTTAAAGTCTTTAAAAGACCTTTTTAAAGAAGTCCTTTCAAAGAATAACTTTTTAAATGACCTTTTCAATAATCTGCGAGATTCAGCATTTGTAGGTTAAGTATTGTGATCATATGCTCGTCGATCAGCTGATTTATGACAAGTTAATTGCATCCTGCTATATCTACCTACCTGCATCCTGATGATTTCCAACTACTGCCAATATTTTGCTAAATCAACAATATTTTTCCATACCGCCCACCGTTTTTGTTTGTTTGCAAGGCTACGGCACCAGCAAACGGTTCAGCGCTGACTACGACATTCCCGCGCTGCCGCCGTCACGCTATGACTCCGGAGGACCTACCACCACCATGGTGCCCTGTTTCGGGGGGGTGGGGGGGGCCGACACCCCCCTGCCCCTCCACCCACCGCTGCCGCTGCCCTCTGCCGACGACGATCTGTTCAGCGCGGGCGCCGGTGCTGCCATCTGTCCGGTGGCGGCCGAAAGTCCCACGTTCGAGCATCACGAGCCGATCAGCATGGAGAAAACCATCAAGGACGCCAAGTTCATTGCTCAACACGTTCGCAACAAGGACAAGTTCGAGAATGTGAGTTGACAATAATTATTTGTTTGTTTGTCAATGGCTCAACAGCCCTATGTGGGCTTAGGCCTTCCAGCTGGTTGCCAGTTTCACATCCACTTGACTGAATCAGCAGAGGTGAATGATCATTAACCAGAAAAGATGTAACATGTGGTTAGCACATTGACACCTCAACCATAAGCTGACAATAATTATTAGCCCCCTAAAATAACGGGCGTTTCAAAAAGATGGAACTTCAATTTGGAAGGACAATATTTTCTGCATAGTGAATATTTTTCCTCAAAATACAGAGTGATTCAAAAAGAATACCACAACTTCTACCAAAATGTGTATTTAATGAAAGAAACATAATAGAACCGTCTGTTAAACTTCATTACAAAGAGTATTTAAAGGAGTTTTTTTCACTTACAAACATGTTCAGAGATGTTGAATATGACACTCTCCAGAAAACAATATCAACCCAAAACATCCCTCAAACTCGTTCCACACTCTCTGTACCATATCAGGCGTAACAGTTATGTAAGCTGGTGTTATTCCTTGTTTCAAATCATAAATGGTGGATGGATATGTATGATTTTAAACAAGAAATAACAGCAGCTTACCAAACTGTTACGCCTGATATGGTACAGAGAGTGTGGAACGAGTTTGAGGGATGTTTTGGGTTGATATTAGTCGAGTGTCTGGAGGGGGTCATATTGAACATCTCTGAACTTCTTTGTGAGTGAAAAACTTCTTTGAATACTCTTTGTAATGAGGTATAACAGATGGTTCTATTATGTTTCTTTCATTAAAAACACAATATTAAATTTGTGGTATTCTTTTTGAATCACTCTGTATTATATTAGCCCCCTAAAATAACGGGCGTTTCAAAAAGGTCGAACTCAATTTTGAAGGATAATATTTTCTGCATAGTGGATATTTTTCCTCAAAATATAGTGTAGGCTACTAGCAGGTCAACCGTGCCGTTCTACGGGATCTCAGAAATCCCGTTGAGGCAAACGATAGGTCTATTATTATGTGAATTACTTTTTTATATAAGTGATTACTTTTTGCTGGAGTGGAAGGTACCCCTTTAGACAGGGAAAGTAAGCGGTAAGTTGAAGAGACAGGTACTGGCCGAAAGTAACTTTCCCCCTCTACTTTCTCTGTCAATAAGCCGCTCAAGAATACATAAAATTGTCTAAAAAAATGCATAAAGCCTGGTTTTCATTAGTAGAGTTAGTGGTACAGTTCCCTGGGCGAGTACTAACTATCTTGTGAACTCTCACAATGAAAACGTTCATAGTAGAGTAGAGTGATGGTAGAGTACTTGTTTTTAAGTACCAAGTAAGTAGAGTAGAGTTAGTATGCTAGTTACTCTACCACTAACTGTACTAATGAAAACCAGGCTTAAAAGACAAGACATAAAAGACAATATTGTCTTTAAAATAATACCATAATCTGTAATACGGTACATAAAAGAATACGTAATGATGTATTGTTAGAATGGTTTATTACCAATTCAGTAGAGACAGTGTCATCCCCCAATGAATGCTGAGCAAGTCAGTTTCTCATTTCTCACCCATATTTTTGACTGACTTCACAGAAAATGATGGTAGGAGACCTACCTTGACAACTCTGTGTTGGAGGAAATTCCTCTCGGACTTAGGTTGACTAGTTTCTATGCTAATTGATATGAACATGGACTATAGTTTCAAATTCAAAACTATTTGGTTTTTGTTTTGAAAGTAGGGATTTTGTTACAGGCGTATGATATGACTATCTGTTTAATTCCTTACCTGGATAAGGCTAGGCGTACACCGGTTAGTCAAGACAAGACGAGATTAGTCACCTTTAGTCACAATAATTCACATGGCTGCTTATGAAGCAGCACACACCGATGCAATGACTAATCGGTGTGAGTTGCTTCCTAAGCAACTATGTGAAGTACTGTGACTGAACGTGACTAATATCGTCTTGTCTTGTCTTGACTAACCGGTGTACGCCTAGCCTTAGACTGTGTGAATTAAGACTGATTGAAGACTGTAGACTGAAGACTGAAGACTGTGAATGTGTTTAACATTGTGTGGATCGGTAGAGAAACTGTTTTGGGCTAAATCCTCTAGTAATTTCTTTTGTAAATGGTTTATTTCATATTTTCCCAATGGAAGTCATTCAACAAATTTCATGTTTCTTGCCCACAGGTTATAGAAGACTGGAAATACGTAGCCATGGTCCTGGACAGGCTATTTCTGTGGGTGTTCACCCTAGCCTGTGTGCTAGGCACGGCTCTAATTATTCTTCAGGCGCCATCGCTTTACGACACAACAAAACCGATAGACATACTTTACTCAAAAATAGCCAAGAAGAAATTGTTGATGATGATGGGCCCCGAGGAAGACTAATCAGTCACAAAACAAGGTCTAGGTCACAATTTCAAGGTCACAAAACAAGGTGAAGCTATTCCTCTCAATACCCAAACAAGGACAAGGTCACAACTTCAAGGTCACAAAACAAGGTGAAGCTATTCCTCTCAATACCCAAACAAGGACAAGGTCGCAACTTCAAGGTCACAAAACAAGGTGAAGCTGTCTTTGTGATATCTAAACCAGCAAGGTCACTATTTCAAGGTCTCAAAGCAAGGTCAAGCTATTCCCCAGGATATCTAAACCAGGACAAGGTCACAACTTCAAGGTCACAAAACAAGGTGAAGCTATTCCTCTCAATACCCAAACAAGGACAAGGTCACAACTTCAAGGTCACAAAACAAGGTCAAGCTATTCCTCAGGATATCTCAACCAGGACAAGGTCACTATTTCAAGGTCTCAAAGCAAGGTCAAGCTATTCCTCAGGATACCTAAACAAGGACAAGGTCACGGTTTCAAGGTCGAGCTAAGCTTTGCAATACCTAAACCAGGACAAGGTCACAATTTCAAGGTCTCAAAGCAAGGTCAAGCAATTCCTCAGGATACCTAAACAAGTACAAGGTCATGGTTTCAAGTTCGAGCTAAGCTTTGCAATGCCTAAGCCAGGACAAGGTCACAATTTCAAGGTTACAAAACAAGGTCAAGCAATCACTGCAATATCTGAACAAAGTACATCATCACTTTTTAAAGGTCACGCATAAAGTCTGGTAAAAAAACTCTTCCTCAGGATACCTAAACAAGTAAAAGGTCCGTATTTCAAGGTCACAAAGCAAGGTCAAGCTATTCCTCACAATACATAAACCAGGACAAGGTTACTTTCTCATGGTCACAAAACATTGAAACAAGGACAAGTTATACCTCATGATACTTAAACAAGGTCAAATTTCAAGGTCACAAAACAAGTGCAATCTATTCCTGATAATAGCTAGACACAGTCAAGGTGTTTAGAATGAAATTGTGGGTTGGAGTGGGGCAGCTTGTTGGGGAAGTGACGTAACTGTAGTCTCAAACTCAAATGAAAGCTAGTGGGTAGAGGACTGCAGTGACGTCACTATGTTGACTTTCCCAGCAAACCGCTCCACTTATTGGACCCACCTTTCATTCTCTACACCTTGACTGTACAGTATTGATTCCACATAGGCTATTATATCTCTGAGTCTTTTCATCACATCTATCAAGCATTACAATAGCTGCTTGAGATGCTTGTAAAAGTAATAAAGAATGACCTTGAAAGAACAAATAATATGGATGTTGGTCCTGTACTTTACTACATCACTACTCAAGATGACCTTGAAATCAAGACAGCTGGCTAGCCTCTGACCTTGAACAAACAAACATGTTTGCAAAACAATCATTATCAAAACGTGTTTCTGTTTGTGTGTGAATGGTGGTGTTGTTGAGACGAACAAACAAGAAAAACTATTAAAAAACAAACAAACATTAATTAACAATAAAATATCATAAAAATTATAAAATTTATAATTTAAATACAGTGTGTATTGTACTCACCCTACAATAAACAATCTTTGTATACTAAACGTTTAATACATGTAAAGTTGAGCAACTAAATTATTGGGATAATAATTAATTACGGTATTGGTAATAATTGTAACTCTTAATATCATCATTTATGTATTTCCGAATCATAAAACAACTCTAAGATGACGCAGAGAGGTTGTACAAATCATGGAAGAGTTTCAAACTGTTTATCACAATTAAATCTATTAATATCCTTATCGTCTTGATTTTATTTTGTCTTGATTTTTTTTTGTCAATAATTATTACCCCGGGGTATCTAGTGCATTGGAGGCCTTTCTCAATCTATCATGCATCTCATTTAATGAAAAGTACCTACAACTACATTAATACATAGTCCAACTTATCAAAACACTAAGGTTTTTACCATGAATATAATAGTTTATATCCAAGTTATAAAGTTATAGGTTTTATTAAGTTATGTTAAAACAGTAATTTCTAGCAGACTTCTATATAACCAGAGATAATCGTTTGGTTAGTCTACGGTATAACTTTCAATGGGATTGGCACAATCTCTCTGATAATTTCTCAAAAATACATGGAGTAGTTTGTAAGGTTTCTCAATATTATTGTGATTTAAAATGAAAATTTGTAAATTTGTAATTGGTTGTTAATATTGTTGTAAGTTATATATTCTTAAAACTACTATTAAATTTTAAGGGATGTGTGTTTGTTAAATACGCAATGTATATTGGATTGAGCTTGAGAAATATATTTTTAATCGATGTTCTTTTATTATATTAAATTCTTTCTTTAAAACTTTATGTTTATTTCTCAAATACACGGTACGGTATTGTTCAACTTGAAATAGATTAGCCTATTTGTTTATTGAATTTATTGAATTATTTATTCATTGATTTCATTGCATCTTTATCAGTGAGGAGAATATTTTTATTCTTTATGATGGAGAGGAAATGACAATATTGGAATAAGTTGTGATTGTTACAGAATGATTAGTCCCGGTTGCACAAAAATGGATAACAGTTTATTGTTGATTACTCAAAACAATTCAAATTGTTGATTGGAGATTAAGTTAATAGGCCATTATGCAACTGCAACCAAATCTATCAATGTTTTTCAATGGCTTAGAAGATCATACGAAATTAATTGAATCATTTAAAAAGTATTAAAAAAGGCTTGTAGTATATTGAGATTTTCAAATATATCATTTGAGTTTTTATTTTTACATAAAAGCTTCTGTATAATTCATCATAAAAACTTGATCACATATACTCTAACAGTAAAAATTATAATTAAAAATTAATAAAATTACATTTATCCTATTAAAATTTATCATAAATTAATGATATATGATGAGAATTAAAATGTAAATCCCACTTTATGACAATCTGTAAGAGAAGGTAAGTCTCACGAATTTTTCTGAATTTGGATGTAAATAAAATAATATGATTTGATTTTTCAGCATATATGTACAGTATTACTCTGACATATATATAGGGTGTATGTGAATTAATCACAGACCTCAATTATTATAAATTTGTAATCAGTGGTCGATAAAGCTATTAGGAAATTCAATAAAATAATTGTCAGTCAAGATCAATTGCTTTAATGTAATTATAGTTGAAATTCTGATACTAAAAAATCTTTTAGTGGAATAAATTATAGCTCATTTAAAGCCACAAAATATTGGTATAAACTTGCACTAACTTTACTTCCATTTTTTTTTCCTTTTCATTCTATTCATTTTTCTATCCTACCATGGTACAATCCTACAATTTGTCTCAATTCAATTCAACGTATTCTATTGTCATATTTTCAACCTATAGTTAATCATTTTTGCTAGATTACGTTATAATCATTCGATAATTCAACGTGTTCTATTGTTACATTTTCAATTAAAGTTGATCCTTGCTAATAAAATGGAATCCAAATACTTATGAGGGTGATGCCCACATGAGCTCTAGGCTTGTGCGTGGGGGAAATGGGAAGTTTGATGATCAGAAACTGATCTTCCGACCTAATGATCCGTTTTTCGATAATGAACTGTTTATATTTTAAGTATTGAAGTCAAGTACATATTAAACTTCATATTTCACCTAACAATTTAAAAATAGTTTCGGAAACAAAATAGTTCTATTTTATTTAAATATTGTTCTCTAAATAACAAAAAGGTTGGAATATTATGCCTCAAGATTTAGAGATTATTTGGCCAGTAATCTCAATAAGATATCCCCTAGCTAAATATAATTATTTATTTATTTATTAGAGTAAAAAATAAAATTATCAATAATGAAAACTAGCTGAAAACATTATCTTTCTCTTAAACAAGTTGGTAGCCTACAGTGTTCATAAGCAGCATATCCTCTCACAAGCTGTTAAGTGAATATTGATATAGCAGGTGATTCTTTTATCCTTGTCATAAAACAG
This sequence comes from Laodelphax striatellus, assembly GCA_017141395.1. NCBI lineage: Eukaryota > Metazoa > Arthropoda > Insecta > Hemiptera > Delphacidae > Laodelphax > Laodelphax striatellus. Next base: position 8,343,765 of record CM029537.1, on the reverse strand, counting down.
CTAATTTAACGTTAGGGTAAACGAGCGTGCACATCAATCAGCTGTTTTCTGACAATTTAAAGATTCCTGCTATACATATTATACAATCCTTGATATTCAAGGATATTGATGTGAATGTGGGTAATTGTGTATGTGGCATAACTGATAGTATATCTGTATACAGAAGGGTAAAATTGTTCATACGTGGTTTATGTACTAAGCCATTATCCAATTCATTGTTATTGTTATTTATTCAAAATTATAATTATTATAAAAATGGAAGATTGATGGAAGGTTACATTCAAAGATTTATTTACATCCTTCGTGTGTGTTGAGGAAGTATTATTCAAAACTCTGGTTAGACAGTATACCAGAGACAAGTGGATACTAGTTCCACCTGTCTCTGATAGTACCCACTTCACCTGTTATCATGCATTTATTTCCATTCAGTTGATCTCGCCATTCATTATTAATTTGTATGGTGTACAATATTTGTTAACCAAGATCTCAAAGTTGATTTATAACTGTTACAGTTCTTATATAAAAATAACAAAAAATAAACCAATATATAAACTGAATGAAACTGTAAATTTTGTTGATGAATTTTGTTGGAACATTGTTGAAGTTGTATTTATAATAAATATTTATAATAGAAATCTATAAAATTATTGACTTTCATTCAGTTCTGAAGAGTCAGTATTTCTCCCCGATGAAAATTTAGAAACCCTGTTGAGTCGTAAGTTTCACTGAGCTAAATATCCATATGGGGATAGCCCATAGTTTAGAGGGGGCTATGATAGCACTGATTCTGATTGAACAAGCTGGGTTCCGCCTATTTAAAAATATATATTTTTTTAATATCTGTTTGAACTTCTTGAGGAAAAATTCCAATCCTCACTTTATTGCCAACTTATTATTGTTTTGTGGTATCACCTACTGTTCTTAAAAATAATATTTCATCCTCAATTTTATTGCCAACCTAACGAAATTAGACGGAACACTAATCTTGTTAGCAGCCCTAGATAGTGCTACCTCCAGATGAATATTTAGATACAGTAGATAGATAGAGAGATATTATTTATTTGTCATTGTACTCTGGTCATCAGCAACGTCAAGAACTGTAGTGACATTAGTTTATTTTGACGCTTGTTCAATTCAAGGCTATATTATTCCATAGCCTTGACACGTTTTCAGATGAACTACATACAGTGGGAACTATAGATAGACTAGAGCTAGACTAAGGCTAGGCGTACACCGGTTAGTCAATACAAGACAAGACGAGATTAGTCACTTTTAGTCACAGTACTTCACATAGTTGCTTATGAAGCAACACACACTGATTAGTCATTGCATCGGTGTGTGCTCCTTCATAAGCAGCTATGTGAATTACTGTGACTAAACGTAACTAATCTCTTCTTATCTTGTCTTGACTAACCGGTGTACGCCCAGCCTTAGTCTAGCTCTACTCTATCTATAGTTCACACTATATGTAGTTCATCTGAAAACGTGTTCTGATGATGCAGCACAGCACTCCGAAATGATCTTCAACACAATAATTTGTGAGTACTATCTTACGTTTCAAATCAATTTTAGTGTTTATATTATCTTTATTGAATTGAATGAAAACATTGATCATGATTCAACTCCTACATGAAGTGGAATCAGGAGTCTAAAAACGACAAATCATTTATGAAACCAAACATTTATTCAACATAACTCTTCCACACACAAAAATACCACTACCATTTAAAAATAACTGACAACATTTTACTTGAAAGACATCAATACGTTTTATCACACATATAAGATCAAACAGACTATAAGTTTTATTTTATTCTCAAAAATAAGTTTGTCATAGTTTATAATAATAAATTCACATTGAAAAATACATAGTGACGTATTCTGTAGAAACATTGTAATTATTGAGGCGTTTTAGTCTATCTACAGTAAGGTATATTATATTTGAAGGATTGTAAAAAAATCAGCGGTTTCTTACATCTACGATTGAACTGAGAACATTGATGAGTTTTAAAAGTAGATGATTCTCGTCCTGATTCAAATAATCGGTATTTAAATACAGTAATTGAATATAAAAATTACATTTTAGTTGGTATTTTTCTTTAAATTTAAACTCAGCACTATAATCATATCAAATTGTATTCTCAATGGAATATAAGGATCTAAATACTGCATTATTTTATATTCATAATTTCTTGAAATGGTGATTTATGAATAACAATGATGTACACATTTATTAATATTAAAGTTAATAAATTATTGTTGAATGTGAAAATAATTATGCTACAAATTTGAGACACGTTATTAGTGACTGAAATGAACCAGATATCCTAAACTAGTCTAACTTGTAATAATAAATAATAATTATTATGAATTAATGTTGATAATAATAATACAAATATAACAATCCTATCCTGCTATAAGAAAACAAAACAAATCTCTCCTTTAGGCTTATTACTTAATGTACATTAGGTTAGTAATATCACCTCTATCACAATAATAAAATAGTGAAATTTGGCTAGAAAACAACATAGGAATAACAAACCTTAATATTTATAGCTTTTGCAGTTGCAAAGACTAGTTAGTTACATCCCTAGTCTATGCTTATAGTTCACAGAAATAGACTTCTCAACTAGATAACTGGTAAACAAAATAATTTATTTCATAAAATAAT
>CM029537.1:8177036-8340594 GCA_017141395.1 Laodelphax striatellus | reverse complement strand
GGTAGCCACCGTTTAATCTAGGACCTTCGCTGAGCTCATGAACCGGCTCTTACTTTTTCTTTTTGTGGACTATGAAGATTTCATGTGTATTTGACGCGGATTTGTGTTCAGGAGCTGATTGAGAAGCTGGCAGCCAAGGTGGAAGAATTGACAATCCAGGAGCGACTGGAGAAGCGTGACCAGAGTGGCAAGCTGGCCGAGAAGGAGCGCGATGCCATGGAGGGACCCATGAAGGAGGCGGTCGACTTCGTCTCAAAGCAGAAAACGAGCTCATGCGTAACACCAAACAACAAACTATTTCAAAAGCAAATGTGAGTAAAGCCAATGTTCCTCGTAAGATTAAGTTTCAGTAGTTCCTACTGTAGAATAGCGTAGTAGGTCTAGCTGCTTCGAACTAGACTCTCGCACCGCGCAGGCTTGTTTAACACCGTCTCCTTTTCCATTGGAGTAAAGAAACGTATGGACATTTCTGAACCAAAGCATTGATACATAATTCCAAACATTTTAACATTATTGAACAGAATATAATCAAACATTTGATGCCAGAATGTTTGCTGTAGGCACCTTAACAACATTCAATTATCACTTATTTTTTTTTCAATTTATATTGAAATGCGGTGGATTTTGTTCAATGTTTATCGACTTATACTGCCATTTTAGAGTTAAAAATCCAAATTTTGAAGGTTATATAAAATTTCTACTCATCTTTCTCAAAAATTTGGTACCATTCTCATGATCTTATCGGTTCGAAAATAGCGTTTGAAGGAGTAAACTCGTTTTGACCCCCGGTGATTTTCTTGAAACATTTTTGAATTATATTGTTTTAATGCTCAACAGTTCAGCAAATACTACTAATTTTTATTTATACCCTTGGCTAATATTCAATTTGATTTTCTGTGGGAACATTGCAGTGGAGAAAATGACACAAACAGCAGGAGGAGAAAGTGATTTTGACGTAAGGCATGGCGCAGATGAAGGAGGAACCTAGTTAAAGTTCGAAGGACGAACGAGCTGATATGAGAAGGAAGTAACCAACTCAAAAACGTGAGTGACACTCAACTGCAACCAATAATCTATATTATTAAGTAAATATGTTTTTGTAGCTTCAACTCCTCCTTGGTTTCTCAACCGAATTTGTTTGTTCACGTCTCATTTGAAAGATCTTATTGAGTAGATGTTTGATAAGGTCCTGATTATTCTTCCTTCTGCTGTATCTTTTTCTATAAAACAAAATTAAATTAGAGTATCATGGTGTTGTGATTTTTGTTAGATTCTGATTTTCAAAGTTTATTGTTGTCGTATTGCAGTGAAGTGGATAAAATGCTAGCCCAAAAGGAGAAGCTTGAAGAGGAATTCAAAAAGGTGTCCAACAAAGACACAACTCTAGCCGAGGAAATAGCGCAGACCAACACTAAACGAAAGAAAATGATGGAACAAAAGAAACAAGAAGAGCATAAGGTAATATAGTAATCCACCTTCCGTAAATAATGTATTGTGCATCATACTTGTGAACTCTACCTTGCATTCTGTATTGCTCCAAGATAACAAAGTTGCTTGTGAGTGGCATAAAGAGAGAAATGCTACTACGCATGCGTGACTGAAAATTTCACCGTCAAATCAGTCTCTCCAACTTTGGTATAGGATTATTTTAAATTGTCAGAAAACAGCTGATTGATGTACGCTCTTTTACTGACGTTAAATCAGCTGTTTTCTGACAAATTAAAATAATCCTGCTTTAGCTAGCTTATCACTGCGCGTGATAATTCTGAATGGACCTTTTTCTAGGTTAGGCTATCGTTAGTTTTCTATTTTTTGCTGTATAGGTTAGGTAACTTTAATTCTTTACAATCATGTTTCGCGAGTACTAATAAGTAGTAGTTATTAAACATTAGTAGAATTGACAAAATCCTTGTGTTTTCATTTTAATTTAAATATTATTTGTTATCAACTGTAGGCTATATAGGAGCAAAAAGTTTCTTTGTACACTACTGTGTCGAGTCCTTGGATACTCTGTAATATTGGTTTGTTTTTCTACCGGTTTACAGCTAAACGAATACAAGAACTTGCCCGAGAAAAATCAGAAAGAAATCGAAGAACTGGAGAAGATTCAGGTGAAGTTGGAGGCGGAGAAAACCAAGGAAGACGCCGAAGTGAATAAAGTGCTAGCTAGCTTAAAGCAGGAGACGGTCGGACTTCAGGATGAAAAGGACAAGTATGAGGCTGAACTGTCCGGCTTGAAGAAAATCGTAACCGATGCCAAAACTGAAGTAAGTTTTCATTTTAATTCCATTTATTTACACACAATTTCCAAAAACAATACAATAATACAACATAAATACAATACAAAATTGGAAAAAGTGGTTAGGTGACCTCATTGGTAAATTACTTTATTTCAAGTTTTATCTTGTGACACAGTGTCTAGTGAGATGTTTTGGTATTGAAAAATAATGAAAACACTAATATACGAGTTCACCCCGTGCAGCGCAAATCGCCGCTCACTTGAATTTTCTATAGTTTTAAATAGTTGCTATTTTGATTATCTGCAGCTGACAGCAGCTCAGTCATACCAATGAAATCCAACCTTGTACAGTTATTACTGGTCACTGTACTATTTTCAGAAAAACCTTTCTATGGGGAATTTAACAAACTAAACTCAATACATTTAATAATTTAGTACATTTTATGCCAACAGATAGTGCCACAGGAAACTTTTTCATTTTTTTCAAGATTCAAGATTTTTATTAGCCATAAAATAAAACAGGTTTACAAAAACCAAAAACAGGGTTTTGTCACTTGGCTTGGTCAATTACTAGAACAGTTTTTGTAAGAAAACGACCGATCATCTGAAATGCTAACATTGAATCAATAATCCAGTCAATGAGTGGTTTATTGTTAGTGGTTATTGAGTGGAAACATTGTTTGACCTTTTGCTAACACAATTCTGTATTAATGTGTAACTGTAGATGTTTGTAAATTTTTATTTGTAGCAGTATAGCACGATCCATTTAACTTGTCAGAAATCAGCTGTATCAGTAATAATTAAACAGTGACTTCGACACAATAATCATAAGGCTTAAAAAGACCTTTAAGAAGACCTTTTTAAAGAAGACCTTTCAAAGAATAACTTTTTAAAAGACCTTTCCAATAATCTGCGAGATTCAGCATTTGTAGGTTAAGTATTGTGATATTGATTTTTGAACATATGTTTTCTGACAAGTTAAACTGATCCTGCTATATTATTTTTTTATAAATAATTAATTATTCATTTTTTGTTAGTGTTATTTTTCTTAAGTTGTGTTCTATGTATTTGTTTTCAGTTTGACTTGGCTCAGTCGGAACTTGATTTGTATTTGAAAAACGAACTGAATGAAAAATCACGTCTGGAACAATTGAAAAAGTCGCTTGAAAACATAACCACAATCAGGAATAAAAGGAGAGAGTAAGTAGATGTTGAAATATGTTATTTTCGTTATTAAAAGTTGTACAAGTTATTTTAGTTTGTGTTATTTTAGTTAGAAATAGTTATGAAATCTGTTATTTTTAGAAGTTTGACAAGATTCACTCCGAAAATAATTACGAGGAGTGCTCGGTCATTGAGGCCCAATTGGAATCCGAGTTGACTACCGTTTGTGTTATAAACCTGAATCAGATTGAACAAGTAGCGTTTCATAATGTTCAATCCGTTTTATAATATCCTCATTATGATACAAGTTTCAAATTCAATGTGCATGTACAAAATAGACCATGTATAGAATAGACACGGCCTATGCTATAAATGTTGAAGCAAACATGAATTGGCTGATTAGGGGCAAATCATTATAGTCGAAACCATACGAGCGTTCTTGGGGCAAGACCATAAGTCACAACTATACGAGCGTTCTTTGCTTTTTTATAGGCTACTAACAGTACTATATCATGTACAGAGCGTATCCAAATTGGCCTCTCACTGGAGCACGCGTTGATCTTTCTCACTACAGAACCTGCTGACTCAGGTACAGTAAATTTCTAGATGATTCAGCTGGCAAACTCAGCTTTATAAAAAAATTCATATTCGCTTCGGTTACCCAGCAGTAGTATGATGTTATTTGCTTCACCGATGTTATCTTTCAATGAGAATTTTGGACATGACCGTACTAACCTTAGCGGCTGGAGGGGAAGCGTGGTGGGAGAGATTATCCATCTCTCTCGCACAGCCTCCCCTAGACGCCAATTTGGATGGCACGCTCTGTACTGTATAGTACATAAACCATGCGACGGCCCTGGAATTTAGTGTAGTCGTGCATTAAAGTATCTCAACAGCTGATATAATCTTGTCTCTCTCGCACAGTTCACTCGCTCTCACTCTCTCTAACCCCGGTCGTACACCGGAGCAATAAGCAATAGGCAACTAGCAACATCTGGATCATATGATTGTCTACAAACCAATAGTTCAATGCACACCAAACAGCTGCTTTGGTGTGTATTGACTATTGTTCTATAAGTAGAACTATGATACAAATGTTGCTCGCTATTGCTCCGGTGTACTTGAGCAAGAACAGTAGAGATGTTTGCTTCAAAGACTTCTTATGTGAAGATAGGGAAGACCGTGTCGATTCTATACATTGGGTCGTATGAATAAAACTGAGCATTATGCTTATAAGCACGAGCATGAAGCATGAGGTTTTGCTTCTCTTAGGTGAAGCTTCATTTTTATATGAATAATCTTTACCTTATACTCCATCATGCTGAAATCTACAAGTCCTATCTATTTTAAAAGATTTTCATCAGCTGATTCATTTTACTTTGTTATTATAATTCATCATTTAGAATTTACAGCTCATTTCAATAACATAGTTTATTCATACAATTTGAGTAACCCCATAATTTTAAGCAAATGCTCAAACCAATTTTGATGGGCATGTATGCTTTTCATGCTTTATTCATATGGAAATGAAGCATATGCTCAATATTTTAGAAGTATAAATGCTCAACTTTATTCATACGTAACGTGTGCATGTGAAGCTACAGAATGAAATGAAGCCTTGAAAGTGTGTTTTGTTGTTGCACAGAGAGCTGCAAGATCTTGACGGCAAGCTGCCGACGGCTCGCGACAAGTTGGCGGCAGCCGAAGCCGAACTGCAAGAGCTGCGCGGCCAGGAGAAGTCGCTGAGTCAGCAGTTGCAGCGCGAGCGGCTAGCATTCGAAGAGTCGCGCTGCTCGATGCAGGCCACTCGCTCGCAGAACAGGGTGCTCGACTATCTGATGCAGAAGAAGCAGGCCGGTGCACTCGACGGCATATTCGGACGACTGGTGAGTGGCCTGCGGAGCTCACCTAAGTGATCGAATAATAGAATCATTATTGGAGACAGGATGATCTTCTTCTTATTCCTCTTTTTCTTCTTCCTCTTCCTCTTTTTCTTCTCCTTCTTCCTCTTCCTCTTTTTCTTCTTCTTCTTTCTTCTTCTTCTTCTTCTTCTTCTTCTTCTTCTTCTTCTTCTTCTTCTTCTTTTTCTACTTTTTATTCTTTTTTATTCTTCTTTTTTCTTCTTCTTCTTCCTTCTTTTCTTCTTTCCTCTCTTCTTCTTCTTCCTCCTCTTCTTTTTCTTCTCTTCTTCTTCTTCCTTTCTTCTTCTTCTTCTTCTTCTTCTTCTTCTTTCTTCTTCTTCTTCTTCTTCTTCTTCCTTCTCTCTTCTTCTTCCTCTTTGTCTTCCTCTTCCTCTTCTTCCCTCTTTTTCCTCGTTTTCTTCTTCTCCCTCTTATTTGAATATAGGGAGGCTATTTTACCACCTTCTGTATATCATCTATTCGTAGCAACGTTGCAGCAGAGAACAAACATCTATCAATATGAAGAAACGTGTAGGCCTATATTGGCATATAATAGATTATTTAAGAAATGTTGTATAGTATTTCTCAGTTGATTTATTACAAATTACAATCATAAAATATTGAACTTTATATAATTGATTGTGTCATCATATGGCCACCATCATATTTGACCTTGCATTGTAAAATGTTTTACATGAATGAATTTCTAATTTCCTAACCTATGATGTCAATCCATTTCTTCGGAAACAGTTGGAACTGCAGTACTCGGTAAAATTTTTGACTGCGTTCAATTGATTAATCGCAATCAAACTGCGACTGAAGAACCGAGCATAAGGCTTTTGCAGTTAGTCAAGACAAGAAAAGACGAGATTAGTCACGTTAGTCACAATAATTGCTTAGCATGACCACACACCGATGCAATGACTAATCGTGTTTCTTCTGTAGTACTGAGACTAATCTCGTCTTGTCATCTGTATGCATAGCCAAATTTGTCTCTCACCATTTGTAATCAGCTGATCCATCCAATAAATTGAATGAAATAAACTGTATAGCAGGATCCTTTTAACTTGTCAGAAAACATGTTTTACTCGGCCACCAGTACAATACTTAACCTACAAATGCTGAATCTCGCAGATTATTGAAAAGGTCTTTTGAAAAGTTATTCTTTGAAAGGTCTTCTTTAAAAAGGTCTTTTAAAGACTTTAAGGGCCGGTTCATGAGCTCGGGATTTAGTCAAGTCCTAGACTAAAACGGGTGGCCACCGTAGCATCGACAAACGTTAGACTCGACACTATGTACTAAGGGCTCTCTATGCTGCTAACCCCAGGGGGCTGTCATAGACGGAGTGGAAGTATTGTATCTTCCCTATGTTAAAAAGGGGTGTAGGCTGAGTCTCGATCACGCTAGTTTCCGGAGTTTTGCGCTGTATTTGAATTTCTTTAGGTTAAGTTTCATTTTCATAAAGGCTTTAAAAGTTTATGGTATCTTTGCGGTATAAATCAAAACTGTTGAGAGAATATGGTTAATATTTACGGCAACATACAACATTTTGTTAGATTCTGTTTTTAGGTTGGTTTGAGTAGAAGTAGGTGTGATTCTCTACTACAGGTTAGAATGGTTATTCACTAATTCACTGTAATGGTTAACTTCTAATATCGTTAGCGTGTATCAAACTTTTGGATTATTCTTCAATATCATTGATCTAATATCGTTATGCGTGTATCAAGTTTTTGAACCATCCGCTATTCAATCAGAATCAGCTGTAATTATTATCAATTTATGATGTTTTCAAATACACCGCTAAAAGTCCGTCCGGAAACTAGCGTCATCCTACTCCCTTTATCTCTCTTACTTCCAGTTCCTAACATGTCAGGTCCCTGCTCTCACCATTTGTAATCAGCTGATCCATGCAATAAATTGAATGAAGTTAACTATACAATGCAGTGATTGGTGGCGTTTTGCAGGGTGACCTGGGCGGCATCGATGCGCGGTACGACTGCGCGGTGTCAACTGCATGCGGGGCTCTGGACAACATCGTCTGTGACACGGCGCAAACCGCCAAGCAGTGCATTGAAGCGCTGAAGGTGGACAACGTGGGACGAGCCACGTTCATTGCGCTCGACAAACAACAGCATCTGCGCAACGCCTATGCGCAGCCTTTCCACTCGTATGTCACGCACACACTAGAATAGAATATAGCAGGAATCAATCTATTTATTCACATACAATTTTCATCAATTCATTTTTTAGTAAATAATACACATATAATAATAGCAATAAATTACTCTTAATAATACCTGTATACATCAGCAAAGCTAGGCTTGTGCGCTGATGTTCACATTCATTTGTTTATAGTATTGCTCAACGATAAATAATAATGCTTAACAATAAAATTAATAATATCTATATCTACATAAGAAGATTAATATGGAAAATAGAAGATCAATCTTAAGAACTATATTACATTAAGATACCAATCTCAGAATAGAAGTTATTTTTAACCCAATCAACCAATTCTAAACTAAGTTTATAGGTGATTTTATTATGTATGAACTGGATGGGGACTATATTCATTAGTTTGCTGCATATATATTGGATTTGATGTCTGCATATTTTTTATGATAGAGCGGAATATGGATGCTATTGCTTAGAGGTCTTATATTATAAGCGATTTGCCTGCTCATGAATTGATTTTTATTAGCGCAAGAATAAGTCACAATTCTCTTCACAAATAACTGCCTAATAGTTAATACATCCAGTTCTTCAAAAAATAATTTACTAGAATAAAGCATAGGTCTACCTAATGCAACTATAATAATTCAATAATAATTTAATATCTAATAATTTAATTTGTCGGAAAACAGCTGATTTTGTTTCAAGTATCACAATACTAATGCCCGGTTTTTCAGTCGATCAATAAACTTATTGAATCAATAGCTTTTTTTTGCATTTGAAAACACATGCTTATTGATTCAATAGTGCTATTGGATCCATAAACACTGTCTATTGAGCGACTGAAAAACCGGGCATTAGTCTTGAACAGGGGGCTGTCATAGAAGGTGAAATCATTCTTCCTATGTTAAAAAGCCTGTGTCATGGCCTTCTTAATTTGTCTAAAGATGGCCATGCTGTCTCGACTATTCATTGGCTGTGGCGATCTCGTTGGCCGAATACACTCTGGACCGATGTCGGCCATTATTATGGACCTACTTTTGGCGGTGTATTTCAATTCAGAGCCGTCATTTTAATTTTCATGGAGTTTTGAAAGTTTATGGTACCTTTTGCGGTATAAATCAAAACCGTTGAGAGAATATTTTTTTTTTCCTTTTTTTTCTGAGGATGATGCCCACATGAGCTCTAGGCTTGTGCGTGGGTAATGAGTGGGGTGATGATGAGATATGACGACTACTTTTTAGGCAGTCGGGACCGACGGCTTAACGTCTCCTCCGAAAGACGGGGTATATATAGTTAAATATAGTTAATATTTACGGCAAAATACAACATTTTTGTCGGATTTTGTGTTTTTTAGGCTGGTTTGGGTAGTAGTTATGTACTTGGATGTTTTCAAATACACCGCCAAAAGTAGGTCCATAAAATGGCCGACATCCTACTCCCCTTATTTCTCTTACTTCCTCTCTGATTTATAATTTCACGGCCAAGTGTTAATGGAAAGGATGTCCTTGGACATCCTTTTCCAAGAATGGACATTTACATGTCCAAACTTCGCCGTTTCATGTAGATAAATCTCACTTATATTAACATTTTCACATTGCATATAATACTTATACAGTAGAACTCCAATTATCCGAACTCCGACTATCCGAATCGCCGATTATCCGAATCACTTTAAGAAAAACATTTGTCCAAAAAAAGCCGAAAAACAGCTTACATTGACGGAGATGTTTAAAAAACAATGATTTTCATTTCTAAACTTGTACATAAGTACATTTTATTTATATTTAAAACATGTGAAAATATCATGTTTCTTTCATTTAATTCAATAAAAAAATAGTGCATTATCAAAACGTAGCATTTTTTCTCTTCTTTTAGAAAAACTCCGATTATCCGAATGGGTCCCGGTCCCCATTAATTCGGATAATTGGAGTTCTACTGTATTGTTAAAAATTATTAGTCATATTCATAAAGTTAAAAATTATCTTACTTATACTTACAATTTCTGTAATCTAGAATCTAAGTAGTTATAATTATTGTTATCTACATGAATAAAGTAATCTAATCTAATCTCCCTTAGATGTCAGCTCCCTGGTCTTGAACTACAAACGCTTAATCTCGCAGATTATTGAAAAGGTCTTTTAAAAAGTTATTCTTTGAAAGGTTTTCTTTAAAAAGGTCTTTTAAAGACTTTAAAGGTCTTTAAGACTTTCAAGCCTTATGATTATTGTGTCGAAATCACTCTTTAATTATAACTGGATCAGCTGATTTATGACAAGTTGAATTGAATCCTACTATACCTAACAGTGTGGTTAACCAACATTTAAGCCTTCGTTTTGAAAATACTAACTGATTGTGCTTCTTTTGAATAGGTTGACAATGAGTTGAAGACTCAATAGTGAAGTGCCAATACCTGACACAGTGTGTCGTATTGTTGCAGGCCGGAACAGGTGCGGCGCCTGTTTGACGTGATCAAAGTGGTCGACGACAGAGTGCGCCCGGCCTTCTACTACGCGCTGCGCAACACGCTCGTCGCCGACAACCTGGACCAGGCGTCGCGCATTGCCTACGGCGCCAACAGGCATCGCGTCGTGACGCTCGAAGGCGAAATTATCGAGCCGTCCGGTAACCGAATGCATTAGTTTACTCTAGCTTTATTTATCCACTTTCATTACATACCGGGTGGGGCAGAGTAATGAGCGATTTTGAAAAGGTTGTTTTTTTAGAACACAATCAGTTTTTGAATATTGTGCATTTACCACCTTAAAATACATAAAAAGCATTTATGAATATTAAGTAATGTTACCTAAGTTTTTAAAATAACACCAGTAAAAAGATTGAATTGAATTGAATTGCTGCCTTTATTTTTCCTTGGAGGGCGAAGTTGAGGCGCAGCTGGCCCCCTCTTACACTCAACCCTCCTATACAATTCTAACTTACATACTAATATAACAGATTAAAAAAATACATATATATATTGAAATTACAGAAAAAGAATTATTTTTCTTAAATTACAAAACCAAAAAAAAATATATATAAATATAATCAGAAAATAATTAAAATGATTCGAATTAGAAGATGGAAGAAAAAAAACTAGCTTTTCCTTAGTTAAACAGTACACAAAAATAGAGAAAAGTTTATATTCACTTTGGGAGAAATAAGTGTATTATCTTATGCATATGATCACTGAATCAAAATAAATGATTTGGAAGAACTTTTAAACGTTTACAAAAGAGGTAGAAGAAAAAAAAAGTTATATAAGTCTGCATAGTATAAAAAAAATTCTATAGTGAAAATAAACTTAAATATTCATTCCTCTATGCCTTGCCCATTGAATCTTTAGCACCACCATCTCATACTTTCATGCACGTACACACGGACTCACATACATTCAAAAACACACACGCTGACACCATACACACTACCTAGCTCTAGGACTCAAATCGCCAACCATCCAATAATGTCCATTCAGAGATGGTTGTCCAAGATTATGTCCATTCAGGCGTACACATTCTACCAAGCGAGCCTTGAAGTTGTTCATCACATCCTGCAGCATTGCCAGTGGGATTTGAGTCACTTCCTGACGGATCCGTTCTTTCAGTGCTTCAACTGTTTGTGGTGGCTTATCCTGATACACTCTACTTTTCAGGTAACCCTGCAAGAAAAAGTCGCTCCGGTGAATGGGTGATTCAATTCCCACTGGCGAAGCTGTACGCCTGGATGGACATAATCTTACTGGTGTTATTTTTAAAACTTAGGTAACATTACTTAATATTCATAAATGCTTTTTTATGTGTTTTAAGGTGGTAAATGCACAATATTCAAAAACTGATTGGGTTCTAAAAAACAACCTTTTCAAAATCGCTCATTACTCTGCCCCACCCGGTATAAAGGCATACAGATATCAATGGACAGCCTTATCTACACATGTGATTGAGATAAAAACTTGATTACACCACCTCTGTAGTTTTCACTATAGTGAAAAATTTAGTTTTCACTACATCCCTAAAAGTAGACATAGGGGTTAACTTAACTGAATTGTTCATGACGTAGACAAGGTGTGAACATACAGTAGCTATTAGGCTAGGCGTACACCGGTTAGTTAAGTCAAGACAAGACGAGATTAGTCACGGTTAGTCACAATACTTCACATAGTTGCTTATGAAGCAACACACAGCGATTAGTCATTGCATCGGTGTGTGCTGCTTCATAAGCAGCTATGTGAAGTATTGTGACTAATCTCGTCTTGTCTTGTCTAACCGGTGTACGCCTAGCCTTAGGTTTTCTTTGTAATTTATCTATTGATTTCATCTATTTTATGTTTTATTGACGTTGCTGATGACCGTAGTGTCCGATGGCAAGAAAATGGAATCTATCTATCTAATCTAATCTATCTATTGATTGCATTTCGATTTTGAATTTGGCGCTCAGGCACAATGGCGGGCGGCGGCAATCGCAAACTGCGCGGCAAAATGGGCCGCGATGTGGCGACGGTAACCGGCGGCCGGGAAGCGGCGAGCGGCGGCGGCATGACGGCGGCAGAACTGCAGCGCACCGAGGAGCGACTGCAGCGCTTGGAGCGGCAGTTGGCGGAGGCGAGAAGTCGGATTGCGGCGCTTGAACGCGGCTCGCTGCAACTGCGGGCTGATATTGAGGCGTGGACTAAGAGTATTAAGAAGTGTAGGACTGAATTACAGGTGATAAAACCATCAAGATTATTAGGGTACCATAAGGAAATAATGTCATAATAATTTTCTTCAATTCAATTCACTTTATTGCCAAAAAATTGAAACAAACAATTCTCTCTTACATAATATATACACATGTGAAAAATGAAAATAAAATGTACATAATATAGTACATGTATACATATATAAGAAAAAAACAGAAACCAATATCTTATTCTAGGCATCACCAGCAAAAAGATGACTCTTTGCCCGCTGGTGAGAGGTGCATAAAAAAACCTTAAAACAATATGAAATTGAAACAAAAAGGTTTGTTAAACAAAGTCAAAGAGAAGAAAAGTAAAACAATAATAAGTTCTGAGACAATACTCAACCAAGATTAAAAAGCTAGGTTTAAAGTGGAAAAATATTTACTCTTTATCCATTCTGCTACACTCTTATTTGATATCTTGCTCTTCTGCTTCTTCTTCTTCTTCTTCTTCTTTTCCTTTTCCCTATTCGGGGTAGCTATTCCGTATCTTCCTACTCCACACCATTCTCTCCCCGGCTTCTTCATCTGTCAGCTCCTTTTCCCTCATGTCCCCTGCAACACAGTCTCTCCATCTCCTCCTTGGTCTCCCCACTGGTCTACACCCCTCCACCTGCATTCTACTCACTCGCTTTCCTACGTAGTCCTCTTCCCTCCTCACAACATATCTTATTTGATATCTTTCTATCCAGATCAAAAGGTATAGCATTCATCAGTTTACAACTAGTATAAATGAGTTGTCTTCTAATTAAAGTTAACGTTGTAGGATAGATTTTAAATTTCTCTGTAGTAATATAGAAAATCTGTAGTAATCTCTTCTAATAATATATTGAGAAAAATATGGACAAACTATTAATTTACCTCAACATAAATTATTAATTCAATTCAAAATTCATTTATTTTGCACACAACAGTTCACAATCATGATTTCAGTGTTACAATTACAAAAGATCCTATTACAAAAATTGTAATACAAGTAACAATAGATAGCGAAATAAAATGCACCTAAACCCAATAGCTCAGTAGCTAGAATCTAGCTTCAGTTGGAATTGAAATTTCTTGGAAATTCTGGTGTGGCGATAATCATGTGAAATTGAAGTATTGATTGGTTAAATTGTTAGAAATAACAGCATTAATTGGTCAAGTATTGATACATGAACAGTCATTGTGTATAACTATTTTTATAACATTCTTATATTGACTATTTATTCAAATTTTTCAGAGTTTGGAAACGCAAGTGCCGGAAGTGGAAAGGCAAGTGGCAGAGCAAGAAATAAAGGTGAAAGCTGCCGAACCGGATAAGGCGAAAGTGAAGTCCATGAACAAAAAATTGGACCAATGCAAAAAAGGTGAACTTCAATTTCATTCAATTCTGCTTTCTGCCCTCCAAGTTTTCCTCCTCAGGATTATTCTTTCTTCTCTTCTAGTATTTCTAATCTCACCTTACCTTACCTACTATACAGGATGTTTCAGAACTCCCTACCAATATTCTAGGGCATTGTTCCTGGGTAAAAACCATATCTAAATATCATATTTAAATTGTCCAGAAGTCCTTAGTTACTCACACAGCTGCCATTTTTTTCACGTCTATGTTCTCAATTGATATCACGTTGCATTTCTGTATGTATTGTAGTGTTTGAATAGTTTTTAGCAATAAATAAAAAAAAAATTCTATGTTTATTCTCTTCCAGAATTCAAAGTGGCTAAAGGAGTGTCCACGTTCTCAATAAGGCTAGGCGTACACCGGTTAGTCAAGACAAGACAAGACAAGACGACATTAGTCACGTTTAGTCCCAGTAAGTCACATGCAGGAGAGCACACACCGATGCAATGACTAATCGGTGTGTGTGTTGCTTATAAGCAGCTATGAAGAACTGTGACTAAACGTGACTAATCTCTGTCTTAACTCTTATTGACTAACCGGTGCCTAACCTGATGTTTTCTGTACGTTTTGCATTGTTTGTGTAGCTTTTATTGAGAATTAAAGTTATTTATGTTAATTTTCTTTCAGAATTCGAGAATGCTAAAGAAAAATCGAACGTTGTTGAAGTGAAGGTGGTGGATTTGCACAAGAAAATAATGGATGCGTCGGGCGGTCGTATGAAAGCCGCGCAAAAGAAATTGGAAGACGTTAATAAAAAGTTGGACAAAGTGCGGTCGGAAATCTCCAAACTAACTGTGGGAATAAAAACGGCCGCTAGGTAACTAATAAACAGATAGTTACATTATTTTTAGAATCCGGTTTCTCAGTGGTTTGTTAGTTATTGGTCAAAAAACTAATCAATAGCAACCATTATAAACATTATATTGCTTTATTATGAAACATTATTAATATATTTATTGGACTGTAATATAATGAAAATACCTTTTTATTAGTAACTGTATGCTTTAGCTACATGTAGGTATATTAAGAGCCGGTTCATGAGCTCGGGATTTAGCCAAGTCCTAGACTAAAACAGGTGGCTACCGTAGCATCGACAAACGTTTGTCTAGACAGGTTAGTGGGTTAGCAGCATAGAGAGCCCTTTGGTAATGTAACGTTTGTCGTTGCTGGTGGTCAACTAAATCAATGTAGGCTTAGTGACGATCAGATTCATTCAATGAATGAATGGCATGAATGCTTGGCATTAGATGGATAGATATCATTTCTTGACGTTGCTGATGAGTTAGATTGCAATCAAAAGAAATAATCTATCTAATGCAAAGCCTCAAATTAAATGAATCTGATTATAGTATAGATGGGCCAAAATTTCTTGGCACTACTTGGAAGCTGGCTACTACTAACTGCATTAAAACATTGCCTGCTGCTATTGGATTGAAGCTAAGCTATCATTGAGTCAATGCAAAAATGCCTGCTTTCAAACAATCAATGATTTCCTGATTACTATTTATTCTTTTTCATTTGTCTTCGCTTTTGTTCACAGGAATTCTAAAAAGACTGCTGAGAAAATTGAAAATCTCAAGGCTGAAATCGAGGAGGCTCAAAATCAGCTGAAAGCCATGGATAAAGAAAAAAAAGATTTCTTTGAAGAAGCAGAAAAACAGATAAAGATGTTGGAATCGCTAGCTGTAAGTTTTTTTTCAGAAATAGAATAGAAGGCGTTTTATTGTAACAGCCTCTGAGCTCTTCAGAAGCATTACTTTTGTCACAAACAAATGTAGTGCACTATACAATCATTCAAAATCATAATACAATCCAATAATAATTTCAAATAGTAGTAGTCGTCACATTTTGTAGCGCAGTAATTAGGTTCTAGCTTGTCTAAAATGGGGTAGCCTGGTCAGTTTTTTAAATTTTTATGTGATAGTCCTGGGATTTTTAATACAAATTCTCCACCATGGCCATGAACTTGAATTTATTATTTATGCCATGTAACCTATGTCCAGAGGTATTTATTAAACATGAAAAACAATTACAATATGATAAAAATTGAGTTATAATCAGATTCGTTTAATTTAACGCTTGGCATTAGATAGATAATGACGACTATGTATATATTCATCTTCTTCTGTATCATTCTTCTTCTTCTCCTCCTTCATCTCCTTTTCATCTTCTTTTCCTCCTTCTTCATTTTTCTTCTCCTTCTTCTCCTTCTTCTTCTCATCCATCTCCTTCTTCTACTTCTTGTTCCTCATCTCCTTTTTTTCTTCTTCTCATTTACCTCCATCTTCTAATTCTTCTCCTTCTCCTCCTCCTTCCTTTCCTTCTTCTTTTTCACCTATCGCCTCCTCCTTCTCCTTCTTTTCAATCTTTTTCTCATTCTTCTACTTCTTCAAACCTTATCAAACATCTACTCATATCAATGAGATCTTTCAAATGAGACGTGAACGAACAAAATCGCTTGAGAAACCACGGAGGAGTTGTGATTACAAAAAAACAAAAAAACCATTTTCGCTTATTCCATATAAAGCTAACAAGTGTTGTAGGAGTGATGATGAGAGATGACGACTATCTCCTTTTCCTCAAAGAGCACTTGAATTTCTTTCGAAATCTTTGAACCCATATCTCAATGTTTTTTCTCTTCTAGGACGGAATAAACGAGAAGGAGGAGTTGAGAAAAGAGTTGTCAAAGAAATTGGGCAACATGTCGAAAGAAGAGAATCGGCTGAAGGCGGCCAAACTGGTCGAAGACCAGAAGATCGAAGCCATCGCTGCCGAAATCAAGGAGCATCGCGATCTGATTCCTGGATTCAAGAATAAGGCAAGTGCTGTTCCAGTTCAATCAATCAATTTGCACTCATTTAATACTATAGCACCTAGTATAAAATTAAAATAAAAAAATCCTTTCTTTTTTTAATGCTGATGTCTGTTTTTTAAGTGAAAACAAATGTGTTCCTGTATAATTATTGGTGAAGTGAACAACCCTACCGGTCTCCCACTAAAAAGCCATACGCTAAATACAGTCTGGGACAATAGTTTATCAGTTTGTGACAGATCTATATAATCAGTTTACAGTCTGTGAATAGATGATCGTGCAATCTGATTAAT
Source organism: Laodelphax striatellus (assembly GCA_017141395.1). Classification (NCBI taxonomy): domain Eukaryota; kingdom Metazoa; phylum Arthropoda; class Insecta; order Hemiptera; family Delphacidae; genus Laodelphax; species Laodelphax striatellus. The sequence goes on along the minus strand of CM029537.1, from coordinate 8,323,916 downwards.
CGAATGGTTGTAATTGGGTTATTTATGCATAGTTGTATTGACGCTCAGGTATAAGATAGTATAATAATAATAATAATAATTAATTCCACAAACCTGATTCAGGTCTGTCAGAGTTTTACAGTCAGTCCCAACGTGACTTAACGACTGTTTTAGGGCACGATAAATCCTGAAACACGAGAGATAGGGTATATTGATGGGGTATAAGACCCCATCACCTTGAAATTAGTAACCTGTACCCACAGCTTATTAGTAGAGAGTTTTAAGTCGAGCGTATTGGCATGTGATTTTTCTTCGCTATAAATTCAAAGTTTACTGTCGTAAATATCGTTCGATTGAAGATTTGAATATGATTTACAATAAAGGCAAACTAACCTATATCAATCAGTCAATACTGCAATACATGAAGAAATGCTGATGTATCAAAAGTTGTGGACCAATTTGAGGCTTTTAATGAGCATTAACGCAGCCATCTTCCTGTATAATTTTTCCTCATGTATTTTGCAGTTTTTCATAAAAATTCTCAAATAGGGTTATTTGCTTAGTATTTTGTTGTAAGTTAGATAAATGTATAATTAAAATAAACTTTCCTATAACACTTTGAAAACATGCGTTCTTATTGTGCCACCCTCAAGTTATTACAGAAGCGTTAACTATCAGTCACTTGCCATCGTCATCCTAACAATCCCTCTATATCATTGTATTCGAATTCTCAATTGTAAAATACCAGTATTCTAAAGTATCCAAAGATTTTAATAATCTATAAAGAATCCAAGCAAACATTCACCACCACTGATTATTTGTGATCATCCATTTATTTTATTGTTTTGTAAATTTTATTTTTCTATTATTTTATTGATTTTTGTAGTTGAAAAAGCTGAAGCTGCACAAAATTCCGAACGAAACTGAACCAGAAGTGTTGGAGGAGTTGACAGAAGAGCAGCTGCAAGAAATCAACGAGGGGCGACTCAGTTACAAAGTGACTACCATTGAGGATAGCCTGGGCAAGAAGAAACCCAACCTGACTGTCATCGACGAGTATTACAAGAAGGTGGGTGCAGGTCTCACTCATTATCCTTTTATAAAATATAAGAAATATTTATAATACTTTTTATAGAATAGTTTTAAAATATTTATCGTGTAGTATTTGCTGTCAGCATCTACAGTGTTGGTTGCCCTCTGTCGGATAATTATATGCTGGTTTTTTCGGGAAATTTAACATAAAGTATTGAGAAGTATACAGCGATTCATTTAATTTGATTCTTGGCGATCAGTTAACAGCTGATGTGACGCAGCTTTTACACAATAATCCAAAGACTTTTTAAAGTCTTAAAGACCTTTTTAAAGCCTTTGCAATATTCAAGAGAAGAACTCTAATTCTTCTTTTCCTTCTTCTTCTTTCCTTCTCTTCTTCTTGTTCTTCTTCCTCCTTCTTCTTCCTCCTCTTCTTTTCCTCCTCCTTTCTCTTCTTCTTCGTCTTCTTCTCATCTTCTTCTTCTTCTTCTCCTCCTCCTCCTTTCTCTTCTTCTTTATTCTTCTTCTTCTGTCCTACTTCTTATTATTCTTCTTCTTTCTTCCTCTTCTCCTTTCTCCTCCTTCTTCTCCTTCTTTTTTTTTTTCTCAACATTACCTTCTTCATCTCCTTTTCTCCTTCTCCTTTTCTTTTTTTCTCCTTCTCCTCCAACTTCTTCTCCTCTTCTTCTTCTTGTTCTTCTTTCCTTCTTCTCTTTTCCACCTCCTTCTTCTTCCTCATCTTCTTCTTCTCCTCCTTTTTTCTTCTTCTGTCCTTCTTTCTCCTCTTCTTCTTTCATTATTTTCTTCTTCATCTCCTCCTTCTTCTACTGCTCCTTGTTCTTCTTCTTCTCTCTTCTTCTCCTCTTCTTCTTCATTCTTCTTCTTCATCTCCTTCTTCTTTCCTCTTCTTCTTCTTCTTCTCCTTTTCTCCTTCTCATTCTTCTTTCATTCTTCTCCTTTTCCTTTCTCCTCCTCCTTCCCTCCTTTTCTTCCTTTCCCTTTTCTTCTTCCTTTCTCTTCTCCTTCTTCTCTTTCTTTTCTCCTTCCTCCTCTTTTCATCCTCCTTTTTATTCCCGTTCTTCCTCTCCTTCCTCCACTTCTCCTTCTTCTCCTCCTTCTTTCTCCTCTTGTTCTTCTTCTTCTCCTTCTAATTCTTCTTTTTTTTTCTTCTCCTCCTTCTTTTACAGCTACATCTTCCTTCATCAGCAGGAGGAGTTAAATTAAAGAAAAAGAAAATGTTCGCCTATTTCATATATAGCGCGATCCAATTAACTTGTCATAAATCAGCTGATTTGGTAATAATTAAACAGTGACTTCGACACAGTAATCAAAAGGCTTAAGAGTCTTCAAAAGACCTTTTTAAAGAAGACCTTTCAAAGAATAACTTTTTAAAAGTCCTTTTCAATAATCTGCGAGATTCAGCATTTGTAGGTTAAGTATTGTGATCATATATATGCTCGTCGATCATATGTTTTATGACAAGTTATAACGGATCCTGCTATAAAGATGATCGGTTTGAATGCAGCTGGTATTTTTGCATTCCATTAAATGGCAACCAATACTTTCACTCTTCTCTCAATAACATGTTGGTAGATGAACGAGTTGTGCGTTTTTTGTTTGAATCCAATACTTTCACTCTTCTCTCAATAACATGTTGGTAGATGAACGAGTTGTGCGTTTTTTGTTTGAATCCAATACAGATTTCCTCTTTTCCAACAATATGGTAGATGAACGAACGAGTTGTGCGTTTTTTGTTTGAATCTGTGGCGTAATACGTACCACATGATAGCATCCGCGACATGATAGCCACATGCAAGTGCCATGACAACCATTGATTAAGTTGTTATCTCAACATAAAACAGTTCAGTTTAAATTCCAGTACGAAATGTTTCAGTCAACTTTATATTCATGTTAATTAAACAAATATTTAATAGGAAAATGTGAATTTATTAACATCGCTTTCCTATAAATCCAATACTTTCACTCTTCTCTCAATAACATGTTGGTAGATGGTAACGAGTTGTGCGTTTGTGTGTGACAGGTCGAGGTGTACGAGGAGCGTTCGCGCGAGCTGGACGCGGTGACGGCGAAACGCCAGGAGTGCCGGCAGTGGCACGACCAGGCGCGCAAGTCGCGGCTGCGCGAGTTCATGGCCGGCTTCCTCATCATCTCCAACAAGCTGAAGGAGATGTATCAGATGATCACGCTCGGCGGCGATGCCGAGTTGGAGCTCGTTGACTCGCTCGACCCGTTCTCCGATGGTATTGTGTTCAGGTAGGGGGCCAAAGACCAAGACGAATAATTTCAAATAATAGTAATATAGCAGGATCCAAATTAACTTGTCTGAAATCAATGTTTTGGCAATAAATTAAATATTGAGTTTCGGGACACAATAATTGCATGAAAGTCTTTTTAGTAAGACCTTTAAAGAAGGCACCTCAAAGAATAACTTTCTAATAGACCTTTTCAATAATTCATGAGATTCAGCATTTTTAGGTCAAGTACATTGTGATATTGCTTCTAAAATCATGTTACCACGCCAGTGATCCTGCTATACGTACCCCTTGAAATTGAAACTTCCTTGCCATCTTTGAACTAGTATATCCTTGTCGTATACAAAAAATACGACCATTAGTCCACGTGTAATAGTTTCCAATCCAATTCTCCTCCTCCTCCTCCTCCTCCTCCTCCTTCTTCTTTCTTTCTTCTCTTTTCTCTCTTTCAATCTTATTCTCCATCTTCCCGTTCTTCTTCTTCTCCTTCTTTTCATCCTTCTTCTTCGTTCTCCTTTCCCTCCTTCTTCGTAAAATCTTCTCCTCCTTCTTATTCTCCTACTCCAATTTTTCCTCCCTCTCATCATCATCCTTATTCTTCTTCTTATTTTCCATCTTCTTTTTTTTTTTCTTCATCCTCTTCTATCTCCCTTTCCTTTTTTCTTCTCCTTCTTTTTCATGTTCATCTTCCTTTTCTTCTTCCTCCTTATTTCTCTTCTTCCTTCTTCTTCTCCTTTTCCTTTTCCCTCTTTCCATCTTCTTCTTCTTCTTCTTCTTCTTCTTCTCTCTTCTTCTTCTTCTTCTTCTTCTTGTCCGTTGTTATACCTCTCCTTCTTCATGTTAATCTCTCTCTCCTTATTTTCTTCTTCATCCCCTTCCTTCTTCCTACCTTTATCTTCTATCTTCTTCTTCTTCTCTTCTCTTTCTTCTTCTTCTTCTTCTTTCTTCCTTCTTCTCCTTCTTCCTCTCCCCTCTTCTTCTTCTTCTCTTCTCCTTCTCTCTTCTCCTCCTCCTCCTCCTTCTTCTTCAACTCTTCTGCTCATTTTGTTCGCCACATTTTGTATATCAGTATTTTTCTGAACGAAACATTGCAGCAGGTTCGCCCGCCGAAAAGTCGTGGAAGAACATTCTCCTGAACCTGTCGGGCGGCGAAGAAGACGCTGTCCTCTCCTCTAATAATATTTCCTTCTTCTTCTTCTCTTCCTCCTCCCTCCCTCTCCCCCTCCTTCTCCTCTTCCCTCCTCCCTCAAGGTCTTCTTTCTCTCTTCTTCTCTTCTTCTTCTTCTTCTTCCTCTCTTCCTTTCTTCCTTCCTTCCTTCTTCTTCCTTTCTTCTTCCTTCTTCCCTTCTTCTTCTTCTTCCCTTCTCCTCCTTCTTCTTCTTCTTCTCTTCTTCCTTCTCTTCCTTCCTTCCCTTCCTCTCTCTTTCTTTCTTTCCTCTTCTCCTCTTCTTCCCTTCCTCTCTTCTTCTTTCTTCCTTCTTCTTCTTCTCCTTCTTCCTCTCTTCTTCTTCTCCTTCCTCTTCTTCTCCCTCTTCTTCTCCTCCTTCTTCTTCTTCTTTCCTTCTTCTTCCTTCTTCCTTCTCCTCTTCTTCTTCTCTTTCTCCCTCTCCTCTTCTTCTTCCCTCCTCCTTCCCTTCTTCTTCTTCTTCCTTCTTCTTCTTCCTTCTCCTTCCTCTCTCCTTCTTCTTTCCTTCCTTCTCTCCTCTTCTTCTCCTTCTCCTCCTCCTCCTCCTCCTCCTCCCTCCTCCTCCTCCTCCTCCTCCTCCTCCCTCCTCCTCCCTCCTCCCTCCTCCTCCTCCTCCTCCTCCTCCTCCTCCTCCTCCTCCTCCTCCTCCTCCTCCTCCTCCTCCTCCTCCCCTCCCCTCCTCCTCCTCCTCCTCCTCCTCCTCCTCCTTCTTCTTCTTCTTCTTTTTCTCTTCCTTTCTACTTCTTCCCTCCTCCTTCTTCTCCTTATTCTTCTTCTTTCCTTCTTCTCTTCCTCCTCCTCCTTCTCCTCTCTTCTTCTTCTTCTTCTTTCTTCTTTTTCTTCTCTTGTTCGTCTACTTTGTATAACAGTATTTCTTCACAAACATTGCAGCGTTCGCCCGCCGAAAAAGTCGTGGAAGAACATTTCGAACCTGTCGGGCGGCGAGAAGACACTGTCGTCGCTGGCGCTTGTCTTCGCGCTGCACTACTACAAGCCCACCCCGCTCTACGTCATGGACGAAATAGACGCGGCGCTCGACTTCAAGAACGTCTCCATTGTCGGACATTATGTCAAGGTGAGCCCTTGATCTCTGTGAATAATATTGCAGTTTGCCAAGTATTTACATAGATCTTTGGACATTTATATGAAAACTCTGCTTTATAGCTCATAACCCTGCCAATAACTCAAGAGTGCAGATCGTTGTTGAATAAAGTTGAGCATTGCTTATAAACTGAGCTCAATGCTGATGTCTTTAAAATAGGTGTTTGTCTAGATTTAACATTCTAATTATTTTGAGCAAATGTTTATGATTCTGCAAAACCTTACATGCTTCAAGAACCTCTTATTCATCAATTTGTCTACAGAATATTATTTTGTAATAACATCTAATAAAAATAATGAGCGATGTAGTTTTGCAGATAAAATCAATGCAATTCAAGGGTCTCCAACACTATTTTTCAATTCTTCGTTTCTTGATTTCAGATTTAAATCCCACTTTTATTGCTGTCCTGATTTATTTACATTATAGTCACAGTGGACGTTCATGTCAATACTTTGCCACCCCATCAGATTTCATTAATTTTGAAAAGTTACTTTCACATTTTGCCTTTGAAGTATCTTTTCATCATTTCATCTATTTTCTACAAAGTTAGTCTTGATGTTGTTTTTCTCTTTTCAAATATATTACACTTTAATTGCTTCTTTTCACAATTCCTCTTATATCTTCTCATCTATACACCTCTGTAGCTTTGTTATTATTTTATCTTATCTTCTTCTTTTTAACCATTCTTCTTCTTCTTTTTTCTTTCTTCCTCTTTCTCTCCTTTCCTCCTCCTCCTCCGCCTCCTTCTCTTCGACTTCCTCTTCTTCTGCCTCCCCCTTCTTCTTCCCCCCCTTCTCCTTCTTCCCCTTCCCCCTTTCTTTCTTCCTCATCCTCCTCCTCCCTCTCTTCTAATTATTAGAATTAACATGTTTATTTAATGAATTGTTTTCGTTGATGCAGGAACAAAGAACGCGCAGTTCATAATAATAATCTCGTTGCGAGCAAACATGTTCGAGTTAGCCGATCGTCTGGTTGGAATCTATAAGACCAATAACTGCACTTCATCGGTCACCATCAACGGGCATCTATTGTTTGCCTATGCTCCTGATGCCAATGATCCTGATGGCAAGAACAAACCTTACAAGAGCATGCTCTCCGGTAGCCAACAGTCTGCTGATTGTAATGATCATGATGATGGCAAGAGAAAGCCGGCTGATACTGATAAGAGAAAGCCTTCGGATGCTGATAAGAGAAAGCATGCCGATAATGATAAGAAAAAGCGCAAGTCTGATAAGAAGAAAAAGCCGTCCAATTCCGATGAAGAAAAGGAGGCTGGGAAAATGCCGTCTGATTCCGACACCGAAAAACCGGGCTGTTCCGGTGTTCAGAAACTTTCAGCTAAGAAACCATCAGCTGTAAGTATGTACAGTATTAGAATACTGTTCTATAAATTCAGTTTACAAATCAAATATTATCAAATAATTCTTCATTTTGGAAAAACAATATTACAAGTACATGAAATATACATTATTATTGTTTGTTTGAATGTCTAAGGCTAGGCGTACACCGGTTAGTCAAGACAAGACAAGACGAGATTAGTACCGTTTAGTCACAATAATTTACATAGTTGCTTATGAAGCAGCACACACTGATGCAATGACTAATCGGTGTGTGTTGACTAATGTTCTCGTGACAAACTTGACTATCCTTTGGATACTGTTCTATGAATTTAGTTTTAATCAAATATCAAATAATTCTTTAATTGGCAAAACAATATTACAAAGAAATTATACATTATTATTGTTTGTTTGAGCTGGGCGTACACAGGTTAGTCAAGACAAGACAAGACGAGATCAATCGTTTAGTTGGTAATTCATATTTGCTTAAAGCAGCACACACTGATGCAGTGACTAATCGGTGTGTTGCTTCATAAGCAACTGTACTGTGACTAAACATGACTATCTCGTCTTGTCTTACTTTCAATACTGCTTCATTGTTAAGATTTAGTTTACTAATCAAATATCAAATAATTCTTTATTTTGGAAAAACAATATTACAAGTACATGAAGTGTAGGCCTACATTATTATTGTTTGTTTGAATGTCTAATATTAACAGGCACAAAATTGAAAAATTTAGGACTCAGAATGATAGTTGTTTTGGAAAAAGTTTGGTAAATTCATTGTCTTGAAATGTTGTTAGTTACCACCAGTGCCATAATGTTAGTTTTAAACTAGTTTAAATTATTCTGTATCTAAACTATGGCAATACACTTGATTCTCGAAATTTTGTCGACTATGGTCACCTGACATCAAATAGAAAACAAATAACTAGGTTTTTCAAATTGTTATTATTATTTTTCTTTTGTTTCAGTCGGATGAACAAATGGAAACTTCAGATGAAGAACAAGCGCCTGAAGCTGATAATAATTCTAGTCCCGGAACTAGCTACGAATCTAGCCCGGGTACAAGCTCAGATATCAGTTCCAAGTCCAATGGAACGGCTAGGCGAAAATCGTCGAAAAAATCTAGGGCAGAAACTAGTGAAGTTGATGAAGAACTCGAAGACGTTCCCAAGAAAATCTCTAAGCGAAGCAAAAACTAGATTCAACGGTAATGTTGAACCATCGTATTCTTGGAAACAAAAATCGAGATTTGTAAATTTTTGTTTTTGTAGCTTTCATAATTTCTTCATCAAAAACTTAATTTATATTTTTGATAACAAAAATCGTGATTTGTAGCTTGTTAAATTTATACGTTCAAAAGCTCTTCAATATCAACATTATTATTGTTCATGAAAAGTACTGATAAACAGAATGTTACTGTCGAACCAAACAAACATAAATTTTGTTGTTCAACTTGTAATTTTTTAAAGTGACATAAAATATTTTCCGTTGAGCAAGATGCTGTTTCTGGCGATAAAACTCAATCTCTAAATTTTTCTGAAGATTTTATTCTTGAGATTTTTCGCGGACTAATGGGGAGTCAGGCCTTACCAGAGGCGTCAAATCTGCGAATTGATTAGAAACCAACCTGAAAACATACAGAATAATCACAAACAAATATCATAATCATGCGATGTATCAGTTCCATAGTTGAAATAATTTATCAAGTTTTTAACCTCGACAGTAACTATCAGATTGTATATAGGGTATTTTAATATTTGATAGTTCACGTTCATGATGAAATATATCTGTTTTTTTTATATTTTTTTTTTATAAAAGACAGTCTTCTAATTATAACGATTTTCTTTGCTGTTGTATCGCCAAATTGTGGTTTGTATTTTGTAAATAAACATCTTATTATCTTTTTATTTCTTCAAAGTTTGACTTCTAAAAAATTCTTTGTAAAAGCGGCTTATTGACAGGGAAAGTAGAGACGAAGAGTTACTAGCCTCTGACTGCTGACTTTCCCTGTCTAAATGGGTACTCTCCACTGGAGTGGAAAGTAAATCACTTGCGGCCAGGAAAATCAAACTTGTTTGTTTTTACTTGCCATTTCAAGGAAAGTAACGGGTCACGTGACCACTGGCGGCCAGTGCTTTCCTGTCAAAACATGTACTTTCCGCCAGTAGAGCAGAGGACATTTGATTTAATAAAAATATTTTCATTTGATTCATGCATAGTTTCAGTTATTGAGCAGATGATTTGTGTAAAAAAGAACATTAGTAAGTTAATGCAAACAAGCCTGTCTCTCAAACAGTCATATTTAAAAAAATAATTCATCCTAGGAACTCTTCAAAGCAAGGTTTTAACGTACTGGATTAATTCAGGGGTCTGTTTCATGAATTTTGGAACCCCTGTGATACTGGAGAAAGGCGATCACCAACATTATATTAATGATATATTTCAAAGATCTAATATCATCCATCATTCTAACCTAGCTTCTGAGAGCTCCTGGAATATTTTGGTTGATTATTTTTAGAATATGATTTATTTAACGACAGTCTATTTTGCATGAAATGATTCGATTATCATCAGGATATGACCAATAGTTGCTTTTCTCCTCACGTTAGCGCTAGTATCGTTACGTTACTCGGCCATTACACAGGCTGGCCACCTTAATTATTGAAGAATACACAATGATGAGAGGTATTAAAATATTTATATAAAATAATTCTTTTGTAACTTGAAAATGAAAAAAACTCGTTTGTTTCTTATTCATATAATTGTTTTAATTCATCTTGATTATTGATGATGACAATCATGAAGGTACGGTATTCATCTCATTTCCATTGAGATTCCTGAAAAGTGAAAATTGATTGCAAGCGTTTTATTATTAAGTTATAGATCATTCGATGATTTTTTTAGAAATCTACTGGTTTTTATTGAATTTGGATTGTACATCGTTGCTGAAAATATTTTGTGTAGCATTTTCCGTTGTGGTCTCTTTGGATCTGTTTATAGTTGAACAGCAAGCCTAGAGCGGCGTAGCGAGTCGACATTTTTCTGGTATTTTAATTGGTGCACTTAATTATAGTAATGATCAACTCGTGTGTTGTGATCTTTCAACGTTTTAATCGATTATTATTCAATATTAACTGATTATGATAGTATTTTCTAGTCTTGTGTTTGGCGATTAATCATAGTGTGCATGCAGATGCTCCGATGTAGTGTCATGGTTTCATAAATTAGGAAGGACAAGTCTCATTCTAGAAGTGTACGTGCTCAATTTCTATTGAATAAATCTGAACTCTGTTCTACAAAACCTTCAAAATTCACTCAAGCTATGATTTTCACTCAGATTTCAAGATAATGTAAGTATCAATATTCCACTGTTTACTAGAAAGATTCCATTCTAGCCAGTTTGCCCAAATTTTGTCAACAGCCATGATTCATAATTTGCCCGGTATATTGGGTATTTAATAGGTCTAGCCTCAAATAGTGCCCAAAATTCGCTGCTGATCATCATCTTACTTGAATTTTCACTTTGTTGAAAAGTGAATTATTGCCATTGTAAACTTCCAAGTTCTATTTACGAATATTCGTTCGTTTTTATTTTTATGGTTAGAATCTCCATTCGTGAGCAGAAGTAGTTACGCTACATCTGGATAGTCAAAGAAACTAGCTTTTTGTTTCGATTAACTTATACGAATTTTCATTCAGAGTTTGAAGCAAACTGTTATCACCAGAATTCACAATTAAAACGGTTCTGATATTTATTGAAATGAATATCAGCCTTTTGAACCTGAGAGACTGGCCTGGGACATAACCAATCAATGGTAAATTAGCCTAACTTATTCTCTCAAATTATTTTGTAGGGTCGAAATTTGTTGAAAACATCTGGTCATTCATAGGCTACTACTGTTGAAATATTTGTAGAATAAAATAATATAACTTGATTGATTTGATGATGACCAAATGTTAAGTTGGTCTTACTTGTGCAACATTTATTGTTGATACTGACATTGCTTTGATGATCATTTAGTAACAAACAAGCAGTAGGCTTGCATCAATAAATTTTGGTAAGTTAGTGACATCATTCTCCAGAATCCATTAAATTTTGAGATAATTATATGAATTTAGATTATTCATAGTAGGTTGTTGTATCACAGTTCTATTCTTTCAACCTTTTAGAATTAGGGCCTATAAACGTTTTGCTTCATTAGAAACAAGATAGCGGTGACTAGTAGAGTCACCGGGCGTTAGTCTAATGTTTCAATTTTCAATTTATTTATTCACATAGTTACAGTACACTTTACAGGTGAAATAAAATGAATAATAGAACCCGCATAGACAGTACCGTCTGTTTGTCTTGTCTTTCTATCTGTTTGTCTTGTCTGTGGTAGCATGTAGAGTACAGTCGCTTTACAAGTCTTCCAGACAGTAACTAAGCTTATTATTGTGTGGCAACAATAATTTATGTGATTAATTTGTCATAGAATTCGTATTATTTTCGCCGTTTCAGAATGTGTTGGAAACACGAGGTGCTGTCGTGTTGGGTTGACTTTGTCGTCGGCAGATGAGGCGGACCGCGCCGACATGGTCGACAACAGCAAAGCACTTGGCGACAAAGTGGGCAGCACAGCGGCGACACTGTGATTGGTCGTCGACCGTCTAGGACAGCGTCCGAGCCGCTTGCCAACTAGAATGAGCCATAATATGGGAGGCATGGCGCCCTATGTCAGGTTAGTAATACGCCGAGGCCTGTTTTATCTCAATCACAGTTTAAAACTAAAGAGAGTTTATAGTAACAGTGTGGCCATTTGTGTGAAGCACTTCATAACAGTATGTGGAGATCATTTCTTTTCCCGTCATGCTTTTGCCAAATTTTTGAATTTTGATATGGGATTACAGGCAAACATGAACCCATTCACTCATTTGTCAACCTTATTAAAGTCAAAGAGAAAACATCGTAGTAATAACATTTCCCCGGTATTGAGTGATACAGAGACTTTTGAGATTAGTCGTTGAAGTCACCGTGCTTCCAAAGGTAGACTTGCTTATGAGAAAACACCCGATTGGTCATTGCATCGGTGTTGTGCTGGCTATAAGCAGCTTATGTGGTCAAAGTGTGACATGCAATGTCACGTTACAATATATTATACACTTTGACTAAAACTAACTTGGCCTTGATATACGACCGGAACTTTATTCCTGCCACTTTAACAAAATTTCAAATTTCTGCGTGAGTATATTGACTATTCAAACATGAACGTTGACTCATTTGTCAAACTTATTTTAACAACATACATATGGTCTGTTCTGACATTAAAAATACTTCACTTTATATTGCTTTAAAAACTTGGAACTAATGAAAAATAACAAAAAGGAACCTTTGTAGGTTGAAGTATACATGCATTACTCTACATAACATATGATCGTATCACCTCAATGCAATAAAGAAAACCAGAGATGTTCAATATGAACCCTGACCAGAGGCCATTCCTGACGAGCAATCCTATCAACCCATATTATTATACACTCTGTAAATCTAAAACCACCTCTTGGCTCTGATATACGACCGAATTAACTTTCCTTGAAAAAGTAATTCAGATGAGGCATAGTATATAAACCAAGAGGACAGCCTGACTATTCACATAGAGGATTCTGTATTGACTAAATTGAAGATCATACTCAACTGAATGTTCTGATCTTTCAAGGATTGAGACAGATTGTCTAAAACCTCCTCGTAAACTCTTTTCCACTCCATTAGTCACCGTAGCATATGCAGGCATAATAGTTTGATAATCTGCTGTTCATTTATTGTTTCAAATCATCAATATCCATCCACTATTGATGATTTGAAACAAGAAATAACAGCAGCCATTCAAACCAGTTACGCCTGACATACATGCTATATGATAGTGTGGTCAACAGTTTGAGTTTGAGGGAGGTTTTGGATTGATATTGCTCTCGATACTTATCGAGGGATCATATGGAAGGAACATCTCTAAACTTGTTTCAGAGTGAGAAAAACTTCCTTTAAGTTACTCTCTTTGGACATGATGTATAACAGAAGGTTCTATTCTATTTTCATTAAATAATAGCTCAAAGTTGTGGTATTCTTTTCCTGAATCACTCAGTATTTTCCAAACAGGTTGGTATTCTTTCTGGAGGGATTTTAACAGGCATTTTCAGGATATGGAACATCTCTGAACTTGTTTGTGAGTAAGAAAAACTTCCTATCAATTACTTCCTTTGAGATGATGTATAACAGAAGGTTCTATTATATTTCTTTCATTAAATACAACGTTTTAAAGTTGTGGTATTCTTTTTGAATCACTCTGTATAAAGAGAAGAAAAGTTTTGAATCGATTGATATTGTGGCTGAACATTCCCATAACATTGTCACATGTCGCTATGAGCCGGCTCCAGTTGAGATTTAGCCGAGTACACCACTGCTGGACCAAACGGTAGCATACCCAGCATCGATAAACGTTAGCCTCGAAACTATGTACTAAGGGCTCTCTATGCTGCTAACCCACTAACCTATCAAGACAAATGTTTGTCGATGCTACAATACCCGTTTTAGTCTAGGACTAGGCTAAATCCCGAGCTAGCATGAACCGGCCCTTAATGTTTTCTTGTGAGTTGATTGTGTTGTTTGTTGTTGTTTTAGTATGCCGAGGGGCCGCAACCAGATGTACTACACGCAATGTTCGGCGCCCCCCGACCTGGGTCCCCCCCTTCCCCCGCACCACATGCAGCATAGGCAGCCTTGCTTTCCCGACGAGATGGCCAACAAAATGAACTGTGCCGGGTGAGTTTTCATTTCAATAGCTTATTTGGTACTTTCTCGTTGTTATAGACATGTCAATGCTCATTTCATCTAGAGAGAGAGACTAGAGAGATATCGGATAGTCGATATCGATTATTTCATTTATTTAGCTGCATGGTTTTTGTCGGCGGGGAGACCCAGAAGGGTACTGTTCCACCTCGCCGTGATAACTCCTGAGTTCCACTTAGTCGATATCGATAACCATAATAACATAATAACCATTGAAAGTGTTTATGTGCTAACCTATAGGTTATGTCGATAACCCTATATTTTTTCTCATATCGATGAGTATCGATTACTTTTGAAGCTCGATATCGATTATTGATATCTCTAGATGATAGAGGTGTCCCCCCTATAACAGGAAATACCACTATTTGGTTAAGTGTCAGGTTTCTCAGACGTCCATGTCAGACATGATAAGAATTTTGTGTCTGGAAAGTTCGTGGAGAAGATTGAGTGGACCGATTTTGATGCGGTTTGCGCCAAAAGAAAGATGAAGAATCGAAGTTTTGCCAGCTCTATTTGTTTTTCGAAAATAATCATTTTAAATGAGATATTATTTGATATAAATGTGAAAAAGTTTCCAGTGGCACTATCTGTTGGCATAAAATGTACTAAATTATTGAATCCCTTGAGTTCAAGCTCTCGGCGTCTGGAGGAACTATGTAGCCTATTCAACACACTATATTTGAAGAGATTCAATGAGAGAGAAGGTGATTCAATGTGTTTCAATCAATTAATCAAATTTATTGCCTTGAAAACAATATAGGGCCTACATACGAAAAAAAAACAATACCTAATTATATATGAATATACAGAGTGGCACAAAAAGAACGCATTGATTTATGTAGGATAGTATCGTCATTACAACGAATGCCTTTGCAGTAGAGAGGTTTGCTCGGGCGTTATATTGGCAGTGATTCTTCTTCACTCTGAACTAAAGTTTGCTGTTAATGAATATAGTTCAATTGAGGATTTGAATACTGCAATACATGAATAAATTGCTGCTGTATCAAAAGTTATGGACCAGTTTGAGGTTTTTAATGAGCATTAACGCATTAAGGGCGTCATCTTTCCTATGTAATTAAAAAAATAATACCGGTACTCAAGTGTTTTGGAGTTTTTCATAAAAATTCTCAAATTGGGTTACTTGTTTAGTGTTTTGGTGTAAGTAAGATAAATGTGTCATGAAAATAAACTTTCTTATAACACTTTGAAATCATCCGTTCTTTATGCGCCACCCAGTATTTGTGATCAAACTCAACATCAACTGCTTGCTGTGTGATAAGCTGCAATATACTTCAACTGATTCTCCTAATTTTTCCAGTTTGAGGATGAAAGGTGGATAGTTATCAAGAATGAACTGATTGGCAGAATTCCTATCAAGGATTTAAAAAATGCGTTCTTTATGCGCCACCTGTCAGCCGTAATCATTAGAGTCCTGGATGTTAGGCAAATAAAAATGCCTTAATTATGCCCTATTCTGTCTTTCTGGTGTGTCAAAGTGCGCTCTATTTCATCATCAATTGCTTATTTCCATCCTATTTTTATATGTTTGCCAACAAGATTACCCAATTTTTTTTATTTTGAAATATTTTCTAAAAATCCATGAATTAACATGTTGAATTTCTCTCAAACGAAAGCTTCATATCCTTCAATTTTCATTATTATTTGAAGGTAACCCTTTTATTAAATCTAGCTCAGTTCAAATACAATAGTGTGCTTCAGATATGCATCAGTAATCAACAGTTGATTGTCTTCTTTCCATATCTGAAAATATTTCTTCAGAAAGAAAACAAAATCTTAGAGTATTAAAAAACTTCCAAGAAATATATTAATCATGTGCAAACCAGTGGAATATAAGTTTCCTAATCTTCCTTGTATGTATACTTTTTCTAAATAACTGAATAGGACTCACACTATGCCTTTTTTCGATATTTAAAGTGCTCATTTTTGTGTTTCTTTATAGTGCCTTTATGTGTTCGTTTATTTCAAGTATTATAAATAAATGCCCGAACATCCGGGAACATCCTAGTACATGGTTATCTTATCTCCGCTGTAATGATTGCTTCTTTTCTGCAGCATACGGGTGGCATGAGCCACGAGCCGTTCAAGCCGCCAATGATGGAGACGCTGCCCGCCCTGCAGCCGCCACCGCCGAAAAAGAAGCGCCGCAACGCCAGTGCCGCTGCGGCTGCCGCCGCCGCAGCTGCTGCCGCAGCGGCCAACAACGCGCCGCCTCCGCCACCGCACATGCAGGATCTGCTGCCGCCCCCGCTTTCTGGTCAGTGTTCAATTGTTATCAGTTGATTTGTTATTAGAAATTTCAATATTAGCAAATTTACTTTCCGCGAAAAATTCCAATTAAAAATGTTTGTAACATAAATAAATAAATGATTTATTTTCCAAAATACCTATATCTATTACAAATACAAATTTTAAAATATTTACAGTTAATTATACAAAGATTTGTTAGTAAAACAAAATCAAAAGCAAAATGTTACAATACATGTGGTTGTTTGGAAAATTGACGGTACTTTCCTGTTATAGGACACGTCTACTCATCTAGAGATATCAATAGTCGATATCGAGCTTCAAAAGTATCGATACTCATCGATATGAGAAAAATATAGGTTATTAACATAACCTATAGGTTAACATAACCTTTTTGATTATTATAGGTTATCGATATCGGCTATCGATATCCCTAGATGAGTAGACGCGTCCCATAACAAAGAGCCAGGGACCGACTCATCTGGCCATGGCGTTACGTCCTGAGTAGGTTTGAATCATATGTGCAACAAGAGTTAAGGATATAATTGCGAAGTGTTAAAGCATTGAAGTCTTGACTCCACTCCGCTATGGCAAGCGTCCGGAGCAGGTCGTTTGAATTGTTGTGTGCAACAGAGTTAAGTGATAAGAATTAGTAAGTGTTAAGTGATTGAAGTCTTGTGTGTATGATTTCTATGTTATGTGATACCATATAAATGGTTTGAAATTACTGTTTCTATTCTCTGTCTTCCTTTGCTAATTCAACCAGTTCTCTTTGTAATTACTATTGCTTTGAATTGTTTGAAATTGAGTCATTGTATAAGTTTAACGCTTTTCCTGTGCCAGTAGATCTATATAATTTTAACTAGATGACTGAATTGTCTTTGATATAGTGCCTTGCGCTAGCAACATTATGACATTAATATCACAAGTGATTATTAATGTATCCACATACCAATGTCTCCATGCACCAATATCTTCTTGGTAAATGCCGTATAATGTCTCATACCAATCATCATTCCATCCTCCTCCTTCTTCATCTTCTTCCTCTCCTTCTCCATCTCCACACTCTTCTTCTTCTCTCTCCCTTCCTCCTCCTTCCTTCTTTCTTCTTCTGCTACCCTTCATCTCTTCTACCTCTTCTTCATCTTCTTCCTTCTCCATCTTCTCTCCTCTCGCTTCTCCATCTTCTTCCTCCTTCTTCTTCTTCTTCTCCCTTCCTTCTCTTCTCCTCCTCTTCTTCTTCTCTCCTCCTCCTTCTCCTCCTCCTCCTCCTCCTCCTCCTCTCTCCACTCCTCCTCCTCCTCCTCCTCCTTTCTTTCTTTTTCTTCTTTTCTTCTTTTTCTTTCTTCTTTTCTTCTTCTTTTCTTTTCTTTTTCTTCTTTCCTTAGTTTCTCTCTCGCTCTTCTCTTCAGTTTCTGGTTTCAAGCCGGCTGGATAGCTTAAATTGTTGGAAAATTGTTGGTGTTTTGATTAGAGAATTGTGCGTTGTTTTCTTCTCGCAGGCTACGGCGACACAATAGTCGCGTCGAATCCGTTCGACGACTCGCCGCAACCGCCGCCGCAGCACCACGCGCCTCCGCCGCACATGCTCGGTCCGCCGCCGCCGCACATGCGTCCGCACATGAGCCCGCAGCAGCACCACCCGCAGCTGGGCGGGGGAGGGTGTCCCCCTGGGGGGCCGCCCACGGGGCCGCCAATGGGATCGCCGATGACATGCGGCCCGCCGCCCATGGGCAGTCCAATGGCGGCAGCCGCCGCAAACCGCAGTCCGCTGATGAGCTGCGGCGCCGGCGGACCGCCGATGATGAGTTGCGGCCCGCCGCCGCCGCAAAGCAGTCCGCAAGTCGCCAGTCCGCTCATTGGCGGCCCGCCTTCGTCAAGTTAGTACATTCATGAATTTTTTCAGTTTTGTGTTATTGCCAAAAAAGCAAAGAACCACCTCCATACATGTACATATAGCACGATCCAGTTAACTTTTCAGAAATCAGTTGTTTTGGTAATACACATATTATTATTATTATTATTATTATCATTATTATTTATTATTATTGTTATTATTATTATTATTACATTATTGAGAAGTTATTATTTGCCGCGACGGATTGAACAATCAAGTGCAATTTTATTATTGCACGGATTCTTATATTGTCTCTGAGAGCTTCACTTCACAGTCCACTTCCATGTCTCTATGCCAATACTATTAATTCAGTAATTTTTTTTTTTTTTTACCAATGGTGATAAACATTATTAGTCTACCAATTATCTATAACTCATAATTTTTTCCTTTTATGTATTTTTATCTATACCCCATAATTTTTTTCCCTTATGTACTATCTATATCCCATAATTTTTTCCTTTTATGTATTTTAAATACCCACAATTTTTTTTTTTTATGTATTTTTCTATCTGCAACCTCTAATTTTTTTCCTCATGTATTTTTATCTATACCCTATAATTTTTTCTTTTATGTATTTTTAGCTAGACCCCATAATTTTTTTTTCTTTTATGAATTTTTTTTTATCTACACCCTCTAATTTTTTTTTTCTTTTTATGTATTTTTATCTATCCAGTTGTTTTTTTTCCCTATTGTATGTTGAGGATTTGTCTAGTGATGTTGCATGTATCAAGGATCACTGATTTTGAATATTCTTACAAATATCTGAGTTGAGGTTTAAGATCTTTAGAGAGTTGAATAGGTTCTTTGAATAAGTCCTGTAGCTGAAATTATTATATGTACTATTTTTGTGCTCCCCTGCTTCCATATATGCATAGTTCCTTCTGCGAGTTGTGTGTATTGTTCTCTTTCTTATGTGTATTTCTTCTGTATGCTGCTAGGGCTCGGACTTGCTACATCAATGAGGTAAGTGATTTTGTTTTGTTTATCTATCAAAGTAATGTCCGGTTTATTGTGAGGTACTGTTCTGTCTGCATGATGCTCCTGTCCCAATATAGTTTTGTGTCATCGTTTTCAGTACAGCTGGTGGTGAATATCTGTAGTACGGTTCGTATGTACTTGCAAGCGAAGATCTTAAGGCCAACTGCTGATGTATTATTTTGCAGACATTATCATGTCTCCTAGTGTATTGTTTGGGAGCCAGAACTCTACATCCGCTAGTTATGTGGTCAATTGTTTCTGCTTCTTCATTACACATTCTACACTTTGGACTTGGAACATTCTGTTTTAATATAATATTTTCTATAATTTCTTGTGTTAACTATTTTATCTTGAATGGCTATCATAAACCTTCGGTTTCCCGAAAGAGTGTGCCTGTTTTCAACCATTGGTTGGATGCTACAGAGTCTATATTTTGCTGAGACATTATGTGGATGGATACCATGCAGTGTTTTACTCTTCCAGATTTCCATTTTTGTTGGTCAGTGATGATGTTTTGTTGTAGATTGTATTCTATGTTTGTAAATCCAGTGGTGTGAGAGCTTTGTCAGTTTCTATGATTAATTGATGTAGTGGACTATCCGTCCTGGAGTAGAAATAATTTCTCAGATTTTTTACTTGTTCATAGTGCAAATTCTTTATATCTACGTATGCTCTTCCTCCTTGCTCTCTCGGTAACGTAAACCTCTCTGTAGCCGAATGTATATGATGCATGCGATATTTAGTGGCAGTTGTTCTTACCATTCTGTTCAGTTCATCCAGCTCTGTATCTGTCCACTTTATTATGCCGAATGTGTAGGTGAGCAAAGGAATAGCATATGTATTTGTGGCTATTGTTTTGTTCTTGGAATTGAGCTGTGTGTTGAAGATTCTGTTGATTCGGGTTTGGAAATTAGTTCTTGTTGTACTTTTATATCCTTGTGATTAATAAGTGGATTTTGAAGAACACCAAGGTATTTGTACGCTTCCTCAAGAGCCAGACCCTCTATTACATTGTCCTCAGCTCTGTAGCCTTCATGTTGTTGTACTTACCCTTCGTTATTTGACATGTTTTACATTTTTCCAGTCCAAATTTCATATTTAAATCACCACTGAAGGTTTCTGTAGTTTCAAGGAGGCCTTTCAGTTGTTGTTCAGTGCTGGCAAATAATTTCAAATCGTCCATATATAGAAGGTGACTCAGAGGTTTGATATTGCGGTCTTGGAGATTGGTTTTGTATCCACTTTTAGCTTTTGTTTAGCATTGTTGATAAGTGATTGAGTGCTATACAAAACCACAAAGCACTTAAGGAATCACCCTGAAAAATT
This sequence comes from Laodelphax striatellus, assembly GCA_017141395.1. Lineage (NCBI taxonomy): Eukaryota > Metazoa > Arthropoda > Insecta > Hemiptera > Delphacidae > Laodelphax > Laodelphax striatellus. Next base: position 8,303,712 of record CM029537.1, on the reverse strand, counting down.
CCTTGTTTAATATTTATTTCTCCTGTTGTAATCATGCTATTTGTGGTTTTGAGATTCAGTACTGTTCGCCATGAAGCTCATAATGTGTTGCAGGAAGTCTATTAATGATTGATTCACCTTGTATATTTGAAGAACCTGAATGAGCCATGTATGGGGTACACCATCATAAGCTTTTGATAGTCGATATATGCACAATACATATTTTTCCTCTTCTGCTGTGCATGCCTAGTTAACGTTTGGTCGATTATCACTTGCTCTTGTACAGCCCCTGCTTCCTTTATTGCGGCATCCTTTCTGTTCCTTTTCACGTGCAAGATGGATCGTTCAGATAGGTGTTGGCCTCAATCTTTGATGGTAATTATTGAAGTCAGAATTTTGTAAATGGTAGGTAAACGTTATTGTGTCAGTATTTTGATGGGTTTCAGTGCATCTTCTGATTTGGGTAGTAAATAGGTGATTCCTTGGGTGAGGAATGCTGGTAGTCTCTCATGATTTGACAAAGTTTCATTTAAAAGGTGAGCCAGTTGGTTATGGGTGCTAGGGAAATTTTTTAGCCAAAAATTTTGAATACTGTCAATTCCGGGTGATTTCCAGTTGAGAGTGTTTTTTATTGCTTGTTCAATGTCTTGTTTGGATATGGTTATGGGGTTCATTGGAATCGTGTTTTCTGTCTCTTTTTGCTCGTCATTTATCCATGTAGCATTTCTATTGTGAGCTTGAGTACTACCCCAGATATTGCTCCAATATTTTTCTATTTCTTCTTTGGGTGGTGCATTCTTTATTTCTATATTATTTCTTTTCATCTTATTGTAGAATGTTTTTGCGTTTTCTTTGAATATTTGATTTTGTATTTTTCTCTCATTCGATAACTTGTACCTCTTTAGTCTGTGGGAATAAACTGATAACTTCTGTTTCAATGTATCCAAAAGAGTAGTAATATTGTTATCTTTATATCTCTTCATTATATTGTAGGTCTCTGTTGTTACTTTTTTACTCATATTCCCTTTCGCCTTTTGAGTTAATTTTCCAATTTCTTTCCTTATTACAACTATTTTCTGTTCTAGTCTATACTGCCAGGCTGGTTTCCTCTGTTCTTTGCTTTTGTACTCTGTGCTCTCTGAGTTTCTGATGTTTTGATTGTTAATTTGAGTGTGGTATATGCCCCGGTGTAAATAAGTACATGTAGTTCTTCAAATGTTGTAATGTCAATAATTTGTTGGCTGATTATTTGATCCATACTTTTTATTATCGTTTTTACTGTTATAGTTCATCCCTAAGTTTTGGGCAATTTGGGTCGTTTAGTTGGATTCCATGCTGCACAGCATATCAAAACTATTAGTAAACACCTCCTTTGATGATAATTCTCTTGAGTAATCTCTTGTCCTTCGTCGTAATTATCACCTGGATCAGTCACTCCATTCTGAGGATGTATCTGTACTCCTTGCTCTGCAGTGTCCTGTTGTTCGTTTACGTCAATTACTGGTCCCTCCCTCTCCTCTGCGACATTGTTAAGAATGTTAATGTTTCTTGGTATAAATTCACGTTTATAATTTTCAAGTTTTCTTGAGGGACTGCTGTTTTTTGGCAATTGTGCGCCTCTGATCTGCTATTCTCTGGTTCGGTTAAATGTGCCAAGTCTGGATACATGTCAGTGAACTGTCTGTGAAGCAGTCCCGAAAGCCGTCACGCGACCGTTTCTCCATATGTGATTCATTATTATTATTATTATTATTATTATTATTATTATTATTATTATTATTATGTGTATGCCATAACTGGTAAGTCCCATAAGGAAGTTCCACTGGCGCAAAATAACCTCAATGTTCCTCGATGGGAAATTGTTGTAGTTCTTGGTAAAATCCACTGAAATTCACAATAATTAAACAGTGACTTCTGACACAATAATCACAAGGATTAAAAGTCTTAAAGACCTTTAAAGTCTTTGAAAGATCTTTAAAGAATAAACTTTTAAAAGACCTTTCAATAATCTGTGAGATTCTGTACTGTAGGTTAAGTATTGTGACCATATGCTCGTCAGATCATATGTTTTATGACAAGTTAAACGGATCCTGCTGTACATGTGCAAAAATGAAAATAAAATTGCATTATATAATACATTATATATTTAAGTAAAAAACATAACTAATATCTTCTTTTAGGCATCACCAGCAAAAAAACCTCTTTGCCCGCTGGTGAGAGTTGCATAAAAAATCCTTACAATAACAAGAAATTGAAACGAAATGCTTGTAAAACAAAAGTTGAATCATAAAAAGTCTTAAAGATCTTCTGAAAGTCTTTAGAAAGACCTTTGTTAAAGACCTTCAAAGAATAACTTTTTAAAAGGACCTTTTCAACAATCTGCAGATCTGCATTTTGTAGGTTATGTATTGCGGATCATATGCTCAAGTCGATCATATGTTTTGTATGTCAAGTTAAACGGATCCTGCTGTACATGTGCAAAAATGGAAATAAAATGAACATAATATAATACATGTATATATTCAAGTAAAAAACATAACTAATTTATCTTCATTTAGTCATCACCAGCAAAAAGAAATCTCTTTGCCCGCTGGTGAGAGTTGCATAAAAAATCCTTACAATAACAAGAAATTGAAACGAAAAGGCTTGTAAAACAAAAGTTGAATCATAGAAATACTCTAATAATAATAATTCCAAAACCTGGCTGGCCCATGTCTGGTGTCAGTGTTTTCACCTGATCAGTTCAGGGTCTCTGACGTGACTTAACGACTGCTTTAGGCAGCTGGGACCTAAAATTACTCTAGTACAATCATACATTGCTCTTGTACTCGAAATAATATCTCCCTACTTAATGAAATGATGAAATGAACCTTGTGTATATAATAGTATAATAGTCGAAATCTAATTCTTATTATGTTACCAACTCAACACTCTCTTAGAAGACAACTTCACTACATGAGCATTAAGTTTATAAACTGCCAAATCTGAAAACAAATCAGTTTCATGAATTTACAGTATTATTATTTACAGTACATATTTTATAAATATAATTGAAAGTGAGTCTCCACCAAATAATTTTTGACAAATAACTCATTTAATGCTAGTAGGTAACGTATGATGTTATTTTTTTAAATATGTTTTCTATAATTATGCTATACACAGCACATATGTAAAACAATTCAATATAACATCACCCGTTACCATGGAAACGTTAAATAACTGTCATTTGCCATCCGTCGAATTTAAAAAATTGTACTAAAAGTGAGAGTAGTTTCTGTTTTTACAATGAACTGTTTCTTTGTTCTTCCAGGGAGTCCAATGGAGTGCGGAGTAAGCAAAGGAAGTCCAATGACTGGAGGAGGAGGAGGAGGACCAATGAACTGCAACTCGCCAATGGGGAGCCCGATGGCGGGGGGCTGCGGCGGGGGAAGTCCCATGTGCGGTGGTGAAGCGCCCCCTCCAATGGTGGGGGGTGGAGGACCTATGTGCGGTAGTGCGCTCAATCACAATGGAATAATGAATGTGCCTTTCAGTGGAATGCCCGGGGGTCCCGGGCGGGGGGGTCCTCCGCCCCCCCAGCAGCACTGTGGTCCCCCCCCTCAAATGGGCGGCGTACCGCCTCCTCAGCATTGTTCACCACAAATGGGATCCCAGCACTGTGGCCCCCCTCAAATGGGACCCCAACATTGTGGGCCTCCCAATATGGGATCTCAACATTGTGGACCCCCGGGTCAAATGGGACCCCAACATTGTGGCCCCCCTCAAATGGGACCCCAACATTGTGGGCCTCAAATGGGAGGAGGAGGGGGGCCACCGCAGCACTGTCCCCCTCAAATGGGAGGGGGAGGACCCCCTCAAATGGGAATGCCTCATCAAATGGGGGGAGGGCCAACTTCGCATTGCGGTCCCCCCCAAATGGGAGGACCTTCTCCGCAGTGTGGGGGTCCTCCCCCCCACTGTGCGCCGAGTCCGCAGATGGGCGGTGGAGGGGGCGGCCCCCCTCAGCAGTCCCCCCACTCGCAGCCAATGACGTCACCGCAGATGCCAGCTGATAGGCCGCCAATGATGGCCAATCATCAGCATCATAGTCCTCAGCAGCAGGTCAGTGCAAGTTACAATATTCCATTAGCATCTAACCTCGGTCGTACACCGATCAATATTCAATATTAATTTATTTACAGTACAAAATTAACTGATATGGTGAAAACACAGACACAAAGTCCAAAACGTCTTCTTTCCATAATTTTGATAATGATTTCAAATGTAGGTTATGTTTACATTCACTTATATTAATAATTAACTGAACTAAATTCTCAATTAATAATGCTATAAACTACTCTGGAGACTGGAAACAGCTACTATAGTTTATAGCATTATTAATTAGGAATTTCGTTCAATTAATTACAGTATTATGATTTAAAAGCAATTGAATAGTTGCAATATCTCATTTCCTTTCATCTTCAATAATCAAGTAATGCATCATTAGAAAAAAAATACGTGGTTTTCATTCTTATTTCAAATCTGGGCTTACTCGTGATTGCCATCCCTTCGACGCTTCAAAGAGAAGACTATCCTATTCTTCAGCTGAGGCAGCTTGCCTAACTTATATACAGTGATTACTATATACTACTTACTTACTACCTTGTATATACATTCAAGTGATATACGGTAGTCATATATCAAGTGATAATAGTCAAGTCATATCATAGTGATATTCATTCAACCAGGCAGATGGCATTCAATAGATTATATAAATAAATAGATAGATACTAATTCTTGATGTTGCTGATGACCGTAGAGTCCCATGGCAAAAAATACCTCTATCTGTCTATCTACAGTTTGAATAAAACAAGTTGACACTTGGCCTGGTGCTCAAGAACCACTCACTAGAACGTTTTTGTCAGAAAGCGCCCGATGTCCGAACAGCTGACCATTTGATTCAATGTTAGCATTTCGGATGATCGGTCGTTTTCTGACGAAAACAGTTCTAGTGAGTGACCAGGCTTCAACTTCTTCTAGGAGTGACCAAGTTTCAACTTGTTTTATTCAAACTACAATGCTATCTGCCAAGTTGAATGAATATCACTATACTTATCTATAACTTATATATACTGTGTTAATGGTAATTACTAATTAGCATTTGAAAGTGAACGTTTTTGAAGTTACGTTATAAATTATTGATCATTGTACATTATCATTGTAATTTTATCTATAAGTAACGTTTTGTTTCCCTTGTTGAGGCCTATCTGATGTGATGATTTTCGGTAAAATGTAATGTGAAATGATGAAATGTTATACTGGTGTGAACAATAAAACTTGATAGATTGATTGAAATTATGTCTAGTGAAAAAAATACCCTGTAACACTTGTAACGTGTTTTGAATTAATAATTATGGCAGATGTAAATTTAGAAATCAATGAGTGAGAAAATAAAAATGGTGGGATGAAATAATTTTTTTGTTGATTAGATGCAGTCACAACAAATGCAGCAGATGCAACAGCAGCAGCAGCAAACAAATCAGCAGCAGATGCAGCAGCAATCAAATCAACAGCAAATGCAGCAGCAGCAGCATCAGCAGCAGATGAATCATCATCAGCAGCAACCCCCCATGCCCCCCAACAGTATGATGGGGGGTGGTGGTCCCCCCCAGATGCACCCCCATCACCCGATGGGAGGAATGCATGGCGGCTATGGCGGGGGGCCGAAACCTATGCCTGTGTCGGCTGGCAAGGTGAGATTAGTCAAAAAAATTATTCACTACTTAGTTACTAAATTAAAGTTGAAAAAAATTAGTCTACCTGCAAGGAAACCTGTGTGCAGGTAAGAGTTGCCAGAGTATGTAAAAGAATAAGAACAATGTTGTCTATTACACAATGAATATAGGCCTAATATTTGAAAACATAATTGAAAATTGAACTGATATTCATTGTGGAATATACAGCATTGTTCTTATTCTTTTACCTACTATGGATAAATTCTACAATATCTCTGGATCGAGTATATTTCTTAAAGATTTGCCAATATTACATGAACAAATAACATAATGAACTGTCAAGGAAAATAGCCTAATGGAGAACTTGTATAGTAATACTAAGAGTAGTTGGTAGTTGAAGTGTATTGATTCAGAGGCAGAGGCTGACAATCCCCCTGACTCATTCACTTATTCACCAGCCAGGTGAGTCTATTCAATCAACAACTTTAGACTAGAGGCGTACATTAGTTAGTCAAGAAGACGCAAGACGAGATTAGTCACGTTTGGTCACAGTCCTTCACATGGTTGCTTATAAATAACTCACGTGATTAGTCATTGCATCAGTGTGTTAACTACTTATAAAGCAACTATGTGGAGTATTAATGACTAAACGTGTCAATCATGTCTTGACTCTTTCAATCATATACGCCCTAATATATGATGCATCAAAATTCCATATGGAAGTCTTGTTTAGAGGTACCTTTCCTGATCAGCTGTTAGTTCAAGCTTATTTTATTGAAAGCATTTGGATGAAAAATGTGATTGAGTATAGCAGGATCCTTCTAACTTGTCAGAAAACATATGTTTCACTCGGCCACCAGTACAATACTTAACCTACAAATGCTGAATCTCGCAGATTATTGAAAAGGTCTTTTAAGAAGGTTTTTTTATCGTATGGCTTTTTATCGGTGGGGAGACCCTTAAGGGTAGGTTCCACCTCGCCCTAGTACTGATTTTTTGTCTGTCACCAATCCGAGAGTGGTCGTGAATGTTTGTTACTTAACAAGAAGGTATTAAAAGGTCTTATTGAAGGTATTGAAAGGTATTATTTAATAGGTCTCTTTTAAAAAGATCTTTTAAAGACTTTGAAGGTCTTTAAGACTTTCAAGCTTTTGATTGTGCAATCAATGTTCCAATTATAACTGGCTATCAATTTTTGTGATCTGTCACCATATCCGAGAGTAAATGGATCCTGCCGTACATGAGGCAAGAACTGTTATGGATGTCAAGAATTATAGCACGATTATTGTCAGAAATCAACTGTTTTCAACAATAATTGAACAGGTATTATTTAATAGAGTCTTAAAGTCTTAAAGACTTAAAAGATCTTTTAAAGACTTTGAAGGTCTTTAAGAAACTCTTTTAAATAGCCTTTGATTATTATGTCGAGAATCAGCATTTGTAGGTTAAGTATTGTGATCATATGCTCGGATCATATAGCTGATTTTATGACAAGTTAAATGGGATCACCCATATACGCGGGCAAAGAACGGCCCATATGGATGTCTTGTTTGGAGGTATGGCACGGTCACTGAGATTGTCGAAATCAGCTCTTAATAATTGAAGCAGTGATTCTGACACAATAATCAAAACAAAAATGTAAAGACCTTCAAAAGCTCTTCAAAGAGAACTGCTAAAGAAGACAACTTTTCAAAAGAAATAACTAAGCAACTTCAATATCTGCGAGATTCAGCATTTTGTAGAGTTTAAGTAAGCAGTCATATGCTCGTCGATCATATATATGTTTATGTCCGATTCGAAACGGATCCTGCTATGGCAAGTTCATTCAAATATCAAAACAGCTGATTGGGCACGCTCGCTATACTAGCAGAGATTCATTCAAATTATCAGAAACAATGATTGATGTACGCTCGTTTACTAACGTTAAGTCAGCTGTTTTCTGACAAGTTAAAACGGTCCTGCTATACCTTACCTGATGATCAGCTGTTAATTCAAGCTTATTGTATTGAAAGGAATTGTATGAGAAATGTGATTGAGTAGCTTTAGATGAGAATGAAAAGGTGTTAGTTATACAGAGCGTGCCATCCAAATTGGCCTCTCACTGGAGCATGCGCGTTGATCGCTTTCTCCCACTACAGTGCCTGCTGACTCGCGGTACAGTAAATTTCAATAGTTCATTCAGCTGGCAAACTCAGCTTTATAAAAAAATTCATATTCGCTTCGGTTACCCAGCAGTAGTATGATGTTATTTGCTTCACTGATGTTATCTTTCAATGAGAATTTTGGAGGTGACTGTACTAACCTTAGTTTTGGCTTTGATGTGTTTGCAGGTGTACCCGGCCGATCAGCCGATGGTGTTCAATCCGCAAAATCCGAACGCGCCGCCCATCTACCCGTGCGGCATCTGCCACAAGGAGGTGCACGACAACGACCAGGCCATACTCTGCGAGTCCGGCTGCAATTTCTGGTTTCATCGGTCAGTCCAATTAGTACTAGTAGCACTGCATTGAACTACATGAAATCCACTTCTTTTCAATGTTTTTTCATTCTTCTACTTCTCCATCTCATTCTTTTCAATGTTTTTCTCATTCTTCTACTTCTCCTTCTTCTCTTCCTTCGTCTCCTCCTTCTCCATCTTCTTTTTCTTCTCTTTTTTCATCTCCTCTTCCTCCTTCTCCTCCTCCTTATCCTTCTTCTTCTCCTCTCTTCTTCTATCCTTCTTCTTCCTCATCATCTTCTTATTCTTCTTCCTCATCATCTTCATTCTTCTTCTTCTCCTCATCATCTCATTCTTCTTCTTCTTCTTCTTCTCCCTCATCATCTTCTTCTTCTTCTTCTTCTCTTCTTCTTCTTCTTCTCCTTCTCCTCCTCCTCCTCTTCTCCTCTTCTCTATCTTCTTCCTCCTCATCATCTTCTTCCTTTTCTTCCTCCCTCCTTCTATCCTTCTTCTCCTTCTTCATCTTCTTCTTCTTCTTCTTCGCCTCCTCCTTCCTTCTTCTTCTTCCTCATCATCTTCCTATTCTTCTTCTTCTTCCTCATCATCTCATTCTACTTCTCTCCTCATCATCTTCTTCTTCTTCCTCCTTCCTCCTTCTTCCTTCTTCTTCCTTATCATCTTCTTATTCTTCTTCTTCTTCATCTCCTTCTTCTATCCTTCTTCTTCCTCATCATCTTCTTCTTCTCCCTTATCATCTTCTTCTCTATCTTCTCTCTCTTCTATCCTTCTTCTTCCTCATCATCTTCTCCTTGTTCTTCATCCTTCTTCTCCTTTCTTCTTCTTCTTCATCCTTCTTCTCCTTCTTCCTTCTTCATCATCTTTCTTCTTCTTCCTCATCTTCTGCATCTTCTTCTTCTTCTTCTTCATCATCTCTTCTTCTTCTCCTTCTTCTTCTCTCCTTCTTCCTTCTTCTTCTCCTTCCTTCTTCTTCTTCTTCCTCTCTTCCTTTCTCTCTTCTTCTTCTCCTGCACCCTGTCAGCATTGACTCCTTCTCCTTGTCCATCTTCTTTTCAACAAAATTAACTTTCCTGTCATCCTTATTTCTTCTTCCACATCTATCTCACTCCAATGCTGTATTTCTTTCGCTTTCATTCCCTCGCCATTCTTCTCTTAAGCCTGGTTTTCATTAGTAGAGTTAGTGGTAGAGTTCCCTGGGCGAGTACTAACTATCTTGTGAACTCTCCCAATGAAAACGTTCATAGTAGAGTACAGTGATGGTAGAGTACTTGTTTTCAAGTACCAAGTAAGTAGAGTAGAGTTAGTATGTTAGTTACTCTACCACTAACTCTACTAATGAAAACCAGGCTTTATTCACTGGTTTTCCACACCCTACTGTATGTTGTTCTGTGTAGTGTTGCAGAGTGTGTACCGGCCTTATTGAGGCAGAATCAACTTTCCTGTCATCCTTATTTCTTCTTCCACATCTATCTCACTCCAATGCTGTATTTCTTTCGCTCTCATTGCCTCGCCATTCTTCACTTGTTTTCCACACCCTACTGTATGTTGTTCTGATTGTGTTGCAGAGTGTGCACCGGCCTTATTGAGGCAGCTTACCAACTGTTGACGGCAGAGGTGTACGCTGAGTGGGTGTGCGACAAGTGTCTTACCTCCAAAAACATACCGCTGGTCAAGTTCAAGCCCTAACCACCGTCAACACCACGTCACTACACATCTCGAAAAGTGCTCTTTCATTTCCTACTCTTGCTATCATTACTTCTTCTTTTTTTTGTATTCTTTCACACAGTTTTATATCGTTTCGACGATAGTTGAACTGGGTTGCAGCAAGCGAGATCAATTTTAATCCACGATCAAAATCAAACCCGGATCATAGTGTTTGGCCATCGAACCTTCAACATCGTTTGTAATATCGATGGCAAAAAAATGTCGGTGACTTTCCATCGATGTCAAAAATATCGGTCCAAAAACATCGATATTTGCGATATATCGATACCAAACACTACCGGATCAATGAAACCCGGTTGGTGCAACCCAGTGTATTAGTGTTCGTTTATCTCTAAATTTAAACTTGAGATGGTATTTTTTTATCATCTTTGATTGCTTTTTACAATCGAAAAATGTTTTATACAAGTTCCAGCTCCTAAATTTGGTTTATGTGAATTTAATACAGTCGAACTGGAAAAATTCCAAAAATGCATTTTACTATAATGCAAATAAAACAAATCAAAACTTTGTAATCTGTAATTGTTTGTTTCAAGTACTAGTAATACACAACAGCTTGAAGTGTGTGTTTTAACCCACACTAATGTATTGTTTTACATTATTTGTACACACTAATGTATGCAATTGTTAACAAACATTGATTCTATAAAGTACTTGATGTATGTGTACTCAGATTCATTTAATTTGACGCTTTGCATTAGATAGATATTATTTCTTGACGTTGCTGATGACCGTAGAGTACGATGGCAAAGCAATAGTACCTCTCTATCTATTCTATCTAATGCCAAGCGTCAAATTAAATTAATCTGAGTTTACGTGGAATATTGAGGTTGCAGTTAGTAGTAGCCTTTTTTGAAACATTGATTTTTTAATAATCCGGATGACACTCGCTATGTGTTAACAATGAGACAATACCTATGTCCACACTTAGTCGATTTTGTGTGCGACTCTAGCATGCGGCATATGCTTAAGTATTGCTGTGCAGCACAAAGATATCGACCAAGTGTGGACATGGAGAGTATTGGACAAATTTCTGAATTGTGTTCGTCTTCAAAGAAGCAAAGCCTTATTCTGTTTTTTACATCACAACTATGTTATTTATTCAAATTATAAAATTAAATCGAATTCAATTCTCGTAAAGACAGTATTGTTAAATGAAACAATAATACCTTATAGTTTAATGTTGATTTTTTATTTTATGTGTTATTTCCAACTTGCTTTCCTTAATAAGGTTTAAGGATAAACCTTGTGGATACAAGTAAGCTTGTAATATTTTTATTATTTCAAATCATGTCTTATAAAATATTCACATGTTATTGATTAATCGAGCTGGCCTCATTAAAATACAACACTGCGAACAAAGGCACAATCATTTTTAAAGTAGTCTATCATGATGATATTAATTATTTGAAAAATAAATTGATATTATTTTAATAAATCATTTATTACGATTATATGAAATTACTCGTCATTACTTTATTATCAAATGAAATCATTGATCATGATTGTATAAATTTTTAGGAAAATAATTTAAATTACTCATTTGAAATTATTTCAATAGCGATTGCTTTTACAAAAAGTTGTATCTTCGGTTGCTTTTTTTTGTGTTTTTATCACTCAGATCTTTCTTATTAAAACTTGTTTTTACTTCACATTTCCTATCTTTAGTTCATGATACTATAATAGGAACTTTTTTGAATATATTTATTTCATTGTAGGTTTAATATTTTATCTAACACTGATCTCATCAGATGGGAATTGTACTGGTTTTATCTAGAAATTGTTGTATACATTTTTCTTTTAATTTTTTGATGGTTGATATCCAACGAAATTTTATATGAACATAAATTATCTAGATCGCAAATAAGTTAACAAACTAATAAAATGAAATTCAGTTGACTGAAAAGGAAAACTAGAATATATTCGGAATATAAACTTCTTTTTAAAACTTCCCGGGTGGGAAGTGATTAAATCATTCAGTAGTCTGTTGTTGAACTCTTCTAATATTGTTAACACTTAACTCTGATATTGAAAATTTTTTATGAAAAATATCCATTTAGAAAAGTGAATGATAATTCCCACACAATGCAAGTGTTCAACTTGATCATCACTAACCTAAGTTTATGAAACAATTATGAAATTTTCATCATTTTAAATTAGGTTTATAGTACTTTTTTGTAAGTAGTGTCAAAATCATGAAGTTGAGCCTTCAAAACTCGGTGAGATATTGCGATCATTCACAAAACTCCTTTTGTAAATGAAAAAAAACTAGAATTGAGCTGGAACTATCTTTTTTTTGTATTTGTTATTAATTTATTGTAGCGAGATTCCAATTATTCTGGATTTTTTTGTATTTTTTGTGTTCTTTTTGTTTTTAGTACTGACTAGCTGAAATGTATGAGATTTGGATTTCTGACTGTAATTATAATTGAACAATTGTTAGAAATTGAGAATATATTGTACAGTTTTATTATTATAAATATAGCATTGGTAACAACAATTGATATAATGAAATCAATAATATTATTATGATGATGATATTAGCTATTGTTATGTTATAAGGAACGCTCAATACTAAATACAAAGAACATGATAATAATAGTTGTTATTATTATTGCTACTTATTTTAACGATACAGTTTAATGTACAGTCAAGTCATTCATTTTATTTTTTGATCGAAAATAAAAATAATGTTGAATAACTGCTAACATATTTGTGTTTTTACTTATTTTTGTACATTTGAATAGTAGTTTATGCAATGGTTGTATTATGAGAGCTTTTAAACGACAAGTGAGATACTGAGTTTAAAATATCACGAGTTATTTTAAGGTATCTCAAGAGTCGTTTAAAGGCTAAAATACAACCATTGCATACACCATTTTATCTACGACCAACAAAAAACAATATCTACATTATCAATCTAAACTAACCTTGATTCAAACGACCGTTATTCTATTTCAATGTTTAGATCAGGCTAGATCAGTTGTTAATTCAAGGCATTGAATGGAAAATTTGCATGAGCAACTAAGTGCTTTTATCAGCTATATAAGCTTTATTGCTCCAAAGTTATCATGATTGAAATTACTTCCTATTTTATTTTTATCAGCTGCGATTGTGTTTTGTTACGTTCCAGTGTTTCAAAACTGGAACAGATTCAACTAGAACCGTTTTATAATATAAAATCTGTACTGTATGAGGTCATTACAGTAGAAGTTTCAAATTCCATTTTGAAAAAGCTACTGTTTCGATTTAAATAATGAAGCTGTATGTATAAAAGTATGGTATAATATAGATATACTACGCGAGTAAGTGAAGTGAAGCAAAGCAAAGCATAGACGTACTGTATGTGGCCAGGCCCTTAGCCTTAGGCCTATATAATAATGCGGTAAAATTTTATATGAATGCCTTGTACGTGTTTACATGATCAGCTGTTAATTCAAGGTTTTTCATTGAATGGAAAATTTGATAATGAACAGCTCAAAAGATCAGCTAACTTCAAGCTAATAAGCTGCTTTATTTTTGGTTGAAAAACATAGCCTAATTTTGAAAAGCAAAATGGGTCGAATTGATTGGTTTTTAATGATAGTCTGTTATTTTTCAACTTATAATCCTCCTTTCATTACAATTTCCAGTCAATAGCCAACAATCATCTCAGGAAAATAAATAAAAGTTCAAATAACTATGGTGGAAACATACTATGACTCCAGGGGCCTGTTGCATGAGAAAATACAAGCTAGTAATACTAGTTGTCACTATGGTAACTTGCCATCTGACAACTAGTATTACTAGCTGGTATTTTCTCATGCAATAGGCCCCAGGTGGAAACAAAAATTTCTGTTGCGAACACTGAAAAACTGTTTGCAACAGCGAAAATGTTTCGTTATTGAGTTGTGTATCCATACTTTTTTCTGCTGTCAACACTATATAACTAACACTTTTAAGTAGAAATAACACTATTTTCACTTACATAGTTACGGTTACGATCGTTCGTTATGAGTCTGATGATGGCCTACACCAGGTTGAAACGATCGTAACTATGTAAGTGAAAATAGTGTTATTTCTACTTAAAAGTGTTTTGAAATGTTTCGTTTAAAAATGCGCGTTTCTAGAGATGTTTGCAATTTCTGTTTGCATCTAGTGCGCACGCGTTTCACTTTTAGGCTAGGCGTTTACCGGTTAGTCAAGACAAGACGAGATTAGTCACGTTTGGTCACAGTACTTCACATAGTTGCTTATGAAGCAACGCACACCGATTAGTCATTGCATCGGTGTGTGCTGCTTCATAAGCATCTATAGTGCTATTCACGTCAAGAAGTCAGCATTGCTTAGGTGGGAGTTTGCTATCCTTGTTCAGCAAAAGGCAGTTGCTGATGTCTCTATCCTATTCGCACTGTGCATTGTTGTCGCACACAGTCCCAACAAACACGTTTGGTGCAGTTTTCTCTTTCTCTCTCAATGAAACTTGGCATCAATGCTGACTTCTTGACGTGAATCGCACTATATGTGAATTACTGTGACTAATCTCGTCTTATCTTGTCTTGACTAACCGGTGTACGCCTAGCCTTAGTCATTCACTTTAGAGATATTTGCAACTCGTGTTTTAAACTCCGGTGTAAACGCGACTTAAGAGTAGAAATAAAATTTGAATAGTCTCATAATATCTTCATATTATAAAGAAATAGAGAAAAATTATTGTACTGTTACTTGCTATTCAGAAAATAAGTACATAACAATTAATAACGTAGGCCAAGATTACTAGACAACTAGTTACTAGATTACTAGTTCAACATGATGGTTTAGCATTCTGTTTTGAAGTAATGAAGCACGTCAAATATCCTCATAAATTATTCGTCTTAATTATTATAGAAGGATAACTATAGAGAAGTGTTATCTATTCATATTATTTTATTGTCAGCTCAGTTTCGGAAGTGAGAAGATTGCTCACAAATTCAATCTTTCGTTTGAATGATTTAGCGGAATTTAGCCTATTGTAGCCAAATTTTACAATGAAAAGTGGATATTATATTATCAAGTATTGCGTGATATGTCTCAACTTCATCGTTACTGTTGTCAGGTAAGATGAGAAGATATTTTTTTATCGAATAAAACAAACAAATATTATTCAATTTTTCCAATATTTAGCCTAATTTGTCAACGGCAAACATAACTCAATTAATAAGGAGTCAAAATAATATTTTGAAGTCTTCCATGTTAATATTCATAAATAAGATGAATACCTTATGATTCTTTTTGTGTTGTATATCCATACTTTTTTCTACTGATATAATAAACACTATATTTTAATATTTCAAGTAGAAAACAACTCGTTTTCAACAAATAATTATTCTCTACTTTAAACATCAGAAGTATTTTGAAATAATAGTGTTACTTAAGATTCATTCTATACCGTACTTATAAAATACGAGGATGTTTGTATAGCAGGATCAATTTAACTTGTCAGAGAACAGCTGATTTAACGTTAGTAAACGAGCGTTCAGTATGTCAGCTGTTTCTGACAATTCAAAAGAATCCTGCTATACAGTGGAGCCGTTTTACGTACACCGTAAAGCCGTTTTACAGCGGTTTAAAACGTAGCTCAAGAGAACAAGAAAGATACTCGTATTTGGGGTATTCGTAAAAACGGGGTTGCAATATACACTACATTGAGTGTTTTGTACGTTTTAAGGTGATTTGAAATAAAATAGACATTAAATCAGGGGTTTGTAGAGCCGAAATTCCACACTGTATCTTTGCTTGTGACGAATTGACGTCGTGTACGACGTTTTGATGCGACGAATTGACGACGTTTATGACGAAAAACAGGTGGTTGGAATATTTGCCATGTAACTTTGTGTATAGCAGGATTCTTTTAAATTGTCAGAAAACAGCTGATTGATGTACGCTCGTTTACTAACGTTAAATCAGCTGTTTTCTGACAAGTTAAAAGAATCCTGCTATAGTCTATTTAGAATAGAATAGAATACGGTAAGTTGACTGCTTTCAGTAATACATAGAATAGCAATTAACATATCCCTCAATTTAAACTTAAATATAGCTCATATTTACAAAATTATTTCAATTGTATACACGTGGTGTGTGTATATATATTCAGTATTTGTGTGGAATTTCAAGGGAAATGTCTTCTTTTCCGTCAATTTCGTTCTAAACTCGATACTGTTTTCCTCCACAGAGGCTCTCAAAATCTCATAATCCACTTTTGAGATAATTCATTTTCTTCTGTTTTATTTCATGTATTTCCCCAGTTGGGATAGTGAATGTGAAACCGGAGAAATAAGGGAAATCGATTATGTACTGGAAGAAAACGCTTTCCATTCTAAGCAAATTTCTACAGTGGGTGATAATCTGATTATTGGCTCTTCGACTGTGTCAACCGTGGGAATTTCTACTGATATATTTGAGTGAGTAGCCTATAGCAGTAAGAAGAAGAAGAAGGCTGAGTCAATTGGGTGACGTCATCAATTAACTGGGCTGATAAAGAAACAAAAGCCTATTTTTGTTAAGTAATACTATCATTAGGCTAATAGTTGACTGGGCTGATAAAGAAACAAATAAACTATTTTTTGTTTGAGCTTATATACATATGGTGGGTTTTGAGCTCGGGATTTAGTCTAGAGTTATCTTAATTAGACTCGAAATGATCTGTTGTTGGACTCATAAACCCAACTTTTTTAAACCACGGGGGTTTCCCTGTGATAATATTGCTCTTTTACTAATGAATGCTCTCGCTAATACCGAGCTTATAAACCCGATTTTTAACACTCCGGCGCAAAATCCGGGTTTTAGCCTCGAAATAGAGATAAACACAAGCTCTTAAACTGCCTTTTATGTTATTGGGTTGCAACAAGCAAGATCAATACAGTTTTTTCAAATAGAGATAAAGAAAACTGGCATTTATTTGATTAAGTTGAATCAGCAAGATCAATACAGTTTTTTGATCAGGATCAATGTACCTCTGTGCAGCAGTTGATCTGCATGACTTTGAATAATAATTGAGTGTTCTGGAATAATAAGCGGTCCGATACTATTTAAACTTTGAAGAATTGAAGATAAATATACAATGGAGCCCAGAAGACATTGCAGTAGTTCTAAAAACATATTATGTAGTTCTCGAGAAATTACATATTTATACATTTGCTGAATATAACACGTAAAAGATAGGGAAAATCGAACTCTTGAACTCCAGTCGTCACAAATCACAATCTCAGCAAGTTCCATTTCCATTGAGAGCAATACTTTCAAGCGTGTATGCTCAAAGTTTCATGATTTTATTTGCAACCAATTGTGAGATGATCTGTTCCAAAAATTTCAACTTTAGGCACCCATATATTTCACAATTTGTATCATTGAGTTATTAGTTACTGTATTAGTTACTGTATCATTAGTTACTAATGATAAAGAAATTGTTCTCCTCTGAAATATATTTCGTTTAGACAAGTTGATAGTATCCAAATCGTTAAACTTTAAAACGTATCTCCATAAAAAGTTCTTTTTTATGCTGATTCACAGCCTCAAATTTTCTTTTTTAAAGCTGTCTAGAACTTGAATATAGTGAATACACAAGACCTTATTTGGACACTGTAGTCATGGACTCAGGGCGTCAAAAAATACCAATGACAGATTACTTCATTCTAGTGACAAGAGGTGTTTGGAGGTGTACGGTCAGAGAAAAGAAGGTAATTACCCACAAATTTTTCAATTTCTTACTTGAATTCATTGATTCCTTATACCTGTGTTTCCATTTCAGGGTGTTTCTAAAATGGCACAACAAACTTTGTGAATGGTTTCTGACATTGAAATTAAAAAAAAAAACGTTCCAGTAAACATGGGTCCTAAAATGCTTTGTTTTCCCCCTAGTCGCCATTTTGTTTTTTCACTTTTTTTTCCAAAATGGTTTGACTATTTTTGTTGAAATTTGACATGTTCAAGGTCCGCTGTAAAAAATTAAGCAACCTTGTCTGACGAAATATTTAAAAAAGGCGATGCTGTTGTAGTGAAAAATCATGCCTCCGTCTGATTGGTGAATGGGTTGAGTAAACGCCATTTTACGATTTCAACCAATCAGGAGCCAGCCGTACGAAAACGTCACGTGACACCGGACAGTCCATTTGACGTTTACGAGCTGCTAGCTTCTGATTGGTCGAAATCGGAAAATGGCGTCTACTGGCCAATCAGACGGCTCTCCATTATCAGTATTACTATTCTCACTTTTCTTAGTGTTAGTTTCAGTTTTCTCTGCAATTCTTACATATTTAATTTACTTAATCTGTTCCACAATCTAAAAACTAAGTAATTACTCGTTCTATTCATCATAATTTATTATATAATAATCTTTTATTGAAATCCTCAGAATCTCAGAAATGAGATTACCATATTTTGCGATTTTCGTGCTCATAAATAATCATATTAAGCGGAACAGGTCTCAAGTGGTCAGCCTTACAATACTAGTAGAGGGCACACATCTCTTAACTAATTTGTGCAATTAATTAATACTGCTACTCAATACCGCTACAGAAAATGGCCACACTGTGATTGTACAGTTTCTGGTTTAGTTCATCCTGTAAACTAATTAATAATATTTACAACCTGTGAATTTACTGATAGTCCAGTCATGAAATCCAAAGAAGGCCACATCGTGGGAAATAATCTCCAATGAAGCGACTTTTTCGTGCAATTTCCCTTGGTCCTCGGAAAACTTAAATACAAATTGTTGACCTTGTAAGCCTTGTGCTTAATACAAAGTGCCCCAAAAACCCATTCAAAAAAGTAGTAGATTTTTGAGAAAATAGAACATTTCTGTATTTTACATTTTTGAGCGCTCATATCTTACAACTAACACATCTAAAATCCATAACTAAAAATCCGTCTGTTGATAATTTTGTTCTTTACAATAATTTGTAACTAAGCGGGCCTTTCTATCTTCTTTATTTATTGAGCTACAGCTATCTACAAATCGCAGTAGATTAAAGAGCAAGCCGGAATGTTGGTTTTTTGGGGCACTCTGTATTAAGCACAAAGTTTACAAGGTCTACTCTTTGTATTTAAGTTGTCCAAGGAACAAAACATTTCCACGAAAAATTTGTTTGTTTGGGAATTTTTCCTGTGTCAACCCTGCAATGACTGGACTACTCAATTACTTGAATAATTTTCTTTTCAGCTACCCAGTTTTCTGAGAGTCGTGAATGAGCTGGTTAGTGTCAAAGAGATTTCGGAACTACGTTTCTATGACGGTGTAGAAGTGAGTGTGTTAAGATATGTTGGATATAAAGTGAATGCTAGGGTTATGGAGATCAAGTACGTAAGTGAAGAAACGGCAAGAGGAAAAGCTGCAGGAACAGCATTGAAAATTGGTAAGTCAAATACAGGGTGTCCCAAAAAATAGTGACTGCAGTACTACCACGGTATTCTACAAGTCAAAACAAACAGAAAATGTCATTGGCAAAATGCTGATTTCTCCTTAGTTTACCTGTAATCCGCCATTTTGCGTTTTTAATATTTTTCATCATATCTCTTTAAAAACAAGATTTTCTCATGAAATTCGATAGGGGTATAATTAAAGGTGTGGTTTACAAAATGCATATTTCAATATCTGTTTTTTCCAAAATGGCGACCGACTAAAACTTTCAATTTGATTTTACTGGAGAAATATTGCTTTTTACAATAAAACTTTGAAATACAATCATGTAGAGAATTTTATTCTGAATAAAATGGTATATGATTTTGAAGAATCTGATAATAAATAACCGAGATATGGCTATTTGAAGATTAGGCCCACCTTTTCTGTATTTCTTCATTTCTTCAGCAGTGAGACATGAGAATAAATTTATGAATGCAAAACATATGTTTGCCTATCTTTGTCACTCGAACGTTCTCAATTTATTATTGGATGGAACAACCAATTGATGAATTGCATGAATGTGAAAAAATGATACAGTAGTAAATTTGAGAACGTTCAAGATAGGCAATCATATGTTTTGCATTCATAAATTTATTATGAAAACTAACGGCTTTTTTCTGTCACTAACGGGTTTTTTCTGTCATTAACGGTTTTTGTGTCACTAACGCTTTATTTCCTCTCCAGATGGATGTCTGAGAATAATTAAAGGCTCTAGCTTCGTTCCTTACACTCCCAAGTAAGTTGTTGAAAACAAAAGCTTTTCTTTCACTTTTCTCTAGCAGTCAAGAGATTTAAAAGAATAATTTTACGAAGTTCAAATTTCAACTCGAATTATGTCATATTTATCAGGTTGAATAGTGTAGAGGAGTCTCTAGTCCTAACTTTGCCTAGTTCAGGATATTTTCATTCCGATTTATCTATCTATAATGTATACCTTCGACGACCTATTTTCATCATATTCATCTTATATATTAAAAGAATTCTGTGTCCTACATTGGATAGTTCCTGGAGAAGATTGAGAGGACTGATTTCAAAGCAGTTTGCGCCAAAAGAAAGATAACTAACTAGGTAAGTAACTAAAGTTCGCTGTCTTTTTGCTATCTGACTATACCTATTGTCATTTCGCCACATCAATACAGATTGCGAATAAACAAAGCTGATGTTTGACTCCGCCTCAAGTTGTATTAGGCTAGGCTAGTCAAGACAAGACAAGACAAGATTAGTCACGTTTAGTCACAGTAATTCAAATAGTTGCTTATGAAGCAGCACACACAGGTGCAATGACTGGTGTGTGTTGCTTCATAAGCAACTATGTGAAGTACTGTGACTAAACGTGACTAATCTCGTCTTGTCTTGTCTTAACTAACCGGTGTACGCCTACCCTTAATCGCTGCACTTAATGTTCTACACCAACTTCATTATCAGGTCATCATGTCTTCAACAGAACAGAACATGTCAAAATCTTATGAATGTTGAAAATTCAGTTCAGCTTCTTGAACGTTCTCTTTTTCCAATGAATTTGAATTTTTTCATTTGCTAAATTCACAGTCTCAATGAAGTTGTGTACTCTCGTGTAGCAGAGGTAAGGCAGTTATCGAGTTACGACAGGTACTCCAAGAGCGTGATAGTGATGTATGACACTCCAGAGATACAATTCAGAATACCCGCCGCCAAATCCCTTCATTCGTCGAAGGGAAGGTCGTTGTTGATTGGTTCGCCAGCAACGGTCCAATACGATCAATCAGCAGCTCGCCTAGACTGGATATTCAAGTAAGTAAAGTCTATTCAACAAGTGTTTGTAGCAAAGCCCATAGTTCGAATAAAACTATTTGTCCCTTGGCCTGGTGCTCAAGAACCACTCAGTAGAAACGGTTTTGTCAGACAGTCCGATGTTCGAACAGCTGACCATTTGATTCAATGATGCTAACATTGAATCAAATGTTCAGGTGTTCGGACATCGGACTTTCTGACAAAAACGTTTCTACTGAGTGGTTCTTGAGCACCAGGCCAAGGGACAACTAGTTTTATTCCAACTATAAGCCACTCAACTATGTTTTCACCTCAAAGAAAATGTAGAAACAAATAATGGGAATACAAAAACATAGGAAATTGCTTGCTTGCTCAGCTTCAGCAAGGTTGTTAGCTTGGTTATGTTATGCTTTATGCCGATCGTCAACCTCTTTCTTCTATGTCTAATAATATGTCATGTACTGTGATATTCATTTAATTTGACGCTTGGCATTAGAGAGATATTATTTCTTTGCCATTTTACTCTACAGTCATCAGCAACATCAAGAAATAATATCTATCTATCTTATTTGTAGAAATCTCATTGATGTTGTGGAATTAAAAAATAAAATAAAATACTAAGGGCCGGTTCATGAGCTCGGGATTTAGCCAAGTCCTAGACTAAAAAGGGTGGCCACCGTAGCATCGACAAACGTTAGCCTCGAAACTATGTACTAAGGGCTCTCTATGCTGCTAACGCACTAACCAATCGAGACAAACGTTTGTCGATGCTACGATAGCTATCCGTTTTAGTCTAGGACTTGGCTAAATCCCGAGCTCATGAACCGGCCCTAAAAGATATTGTCAATTCCACTGTTTTCTATGTATCTGTACATCTATCTATCTATCTATCTAACTAACTATCCATCTAATGCCAAGCGTCAAATGAAATGAATGTCACTGTATGTGATTATTACATTACACGATGAGAAATGTTTCGTGTTGGAAACACAATATTGATTAATGCGTGTTTTGTTGATAGATGTTTTCCATACTATCATACGACGCCTTACAGCCGCACGTTCAGAACAGACGTGCAAGAGCATGTTGTCGATAAACATGTTTATGCGATAATCAATGATGACGAATTTTCAAACATTTTCGTCATAGCTCATCGGAAATTACATGTTTGTTACTACGTGAGTATATCAGTTTGAGCCATATGAAATTCTTACTAATAATCCTATCTCAAGTTACAGTTTCTTATCTGGGCTACGATTGTATTGATTGAAAATTTCAACAATCTTATCAATATTGAGTAGCCCACTAATAAAACAAAAACACTAATGTTGGGTTACACCAACCGGGATCAACTATTCTCAATCAGCTGATCCCATTTGATTAGCATTGTAATGATCCTGGATCAAAATATTGATCTGGCTTGGTGCAACCCAATTTATCCTTGAATCATTTATTTATCCTTGAAAACAAAATACAGCAAACTTAAAAAGTACAATGAAAAATAATAGAGTTTAAATAAAGGGCAGTTTATGAGCTTGTGTTCATCTCTATTTCGAGGCCAAACCCCGGATTTTGAGCCGAGTGTTGAAAATCGGGTTTATGAGCTCGAGATTAGCAAGTCCCAGGCGTAAATGAAGAGCAATATTATCGCAGGGAAAACCCCGAGCTTTAAGAGTTGGGTTAATGAGAGTCCAACAACAGATCATCTCGAGTCTAAAAGATAAAGTATATGGACTAGTTAATCCTGAACTCACAAACCCACCCTAATTGTGTGTTGAAACTTGGTTATTTTATATATTCTCATGCTGTTTCAACGCTGTTGAGTAATAAAATATCTTTCCTTATTACTCAATTGTAAAAAATGTACTGTATATTGTAAGCGAATATGTAGCGTTTCGTCCGATTTTTGAGTCTTCTACCTGACTTCAGAAACCCTTCTATCACTGGCTAATTATTGTTGTAAATAATCAGTATCAAATAAAATCTAAAATCTTCAGATTCTATAGCTTCAATAGTTGGCTATTTGTAATGCTTCATGTGGATTATTTATATTAAATCCACTGATTCGAATTCAAAGCCTATTTATTTGGTTGTAGTTACAAGTTTTCCTCCCTATAAAACTGTATCCAGAAGAAGCTCATATAGAAATTTATGCAAATTCATAAACATTATTAGCAGAAGTTGAATCAATAATGACAATGAATTGTGGATGAGTACATTTTTAAAATGGTAGCTTGGATGAAGTATTCATCCAAGAATTCAGAACTAGCTGCGTTGTGCATTGCCGACCAATCAGGGGAGAGGCGGAGCTTGGGGGCGTGTCCGTGAAAATTGAAGCTGTAAATCACCCAGTAACTGCAGCCATCTACCGGTCGAATTCAGTACTAGCTGAATCATTTATTGCTAGCTTATCAAGAGATAGTAGGCGAAGTTTGGAGGCTACATTATTTACAAATTAGGCTACGATTCATGGAAGAATTTTAGACACAGTCAAGCATTGTTCAAGTATTTTCATTGCTGAATAGATAAATAGAAAAAAATTTGTCTTGGAAAACACCAAGACACCTAGTCTGTAGAATGACCCAGTAACTGCTGCCATCTTACGACAGAATTCAGAACTAGCTGAGTCATTCATTTCTGGCTTATCAAGAGATGGCAGGCGGAGTTTGGAGGCTACATGATTTACAAAGGCTACGATTCATGGGAGAATTTTAGACACAGTCAAGCATTGTTCAAGTATTTTCATTGCTGAAAAAATAAATAGAAAAAAATTTGTCTTGGAAAACACAATAAATTATTGAATCACCGTCTCTGAAATATGTTTGAATTGTTATCATAATGAAATGGTTATACCCTATTAACCTATCTTCTATCAGATGTTTTTGAAGTTGAAGTTGTTGAAGTTGATGAAGTTGAATTCCAATTCTCTGATCATAACTCCCAACTCCTCCACTTCCTTTCCAACGATTCATGTGATTCAAAAACAAAATGGCCTATCAAAAAAATAAGACATTTTCCATGAAAGTATTTTTGGATTCACCTCAAAGTTTTTTCACATGCACGAATCCAATTCACAATCACTTATTTCATATTATAGTGATACAAAAATAGGCTTCCTGTTCACATCCTTCCCTTTGACTCAAAACTGCTGATAATACGTTTCTTGTAATTATATATAATTTTGTGGGGGAATTTTAAACCCCATAATCACATTTTAGTCCATAATCACACCTTCAAAGTCCTGAACTATTTTTGTATACTTGAGCTGCACTATATAGTTTATTATATAGTGTGCTGAGACTATTAATTTTCAAGTTGAGTTATATATTAAGTAAGCGACCCTCTCTTACTCTTAACTCTCAATATAGTGCGCCCTACCTTCGTCCTCCTGGGTAAAAATAAAGGCAGTCATTCTATTCTAGGCCTATAATATTGTATTGAAAGAATAAATTCTATTTTATTTCTATTTCATTTGTTCTAGTTCGAAATTTTATAATAAAACATTTTTTCAACAGAATAATATTTGTATAACTCCATTTTCAGAAGACAGAGTCTTTTATTCGAGTTGAGCAGGACGTTATTGGGAGGGTACCGCTCAAACAATTGGAATACCAACCCTCTACTATTGTGCAATTGTCATCTGTAAAAGTTTCTGGAGGAACCAGTGTAGTATTCAAAGAAATTAAGTACATCGACTCTCACGGAACTTTTCTGCAACCTTTTCGTTAGTACTCAATCGCTCTTATCTTAAAATGACTTGTGCCTTGTGACATCCAGTCAACTATAGCTTTTAGGGTTATTTCTAATATTGCAGGTACAGTGATATTCATTTAATTTGACGCTTGGCATTAGATTTATAGATAAATAATATAGATGAAGGGCCGATTCATGAGCTCGGGATTTAGCCAAGTCCCAGACTAAAACGGGTGGCTACCGTAGCATCGACAAAGGTTAGTGAGTTAGCAGCATAGAGATCCCTTAATACACAGTGTCGAGGCTAACGTTTGTCGATGCTACGGTGGCCACCCGTTTTAGTCTAGGACTTGGCTAAATCCCGAGCTTATGAACTGGCCCTTACTATACTATAGATAAATGCTATAGCTACATTAGATTTATAGATTTGAAGATAGATAGACAGATAAATAAAGAGATAATTTCTTGACGTTTCTGATGACCGTAGAGTATGAGGGCGAAGAAATAATATTTATCTATCTATCTACCTAATGTCAAGCGACAAATCAAATAAATCCAATCTATATTTATAAACGCTAAATCTGATCACGGTTATCATACTACAGCCCAAACTACTTGACCTACAAACTTGAAATTCCTGGTTATCCCTGGTGGAAGATTGGCCTTATTGTATCTTGAAATGGTCTTATACGTGGCATGAAAATACATTGATTTTGATTATACATTATACAATACGTCACATTATAGGCGTATATGTGGGAGTATAATTATTACAGTCATTACAACCCATTACAAAGGCAATTACTCAATAAAAAATGAAAGGTGATTACTCAATAAAAAATGAAGCACTCTTTCGAATGAGACGTTAAGCCGTTGGTCACAGCTGAATCGTCGTCTCTCATCATCAACCTCCCATCACCCACGCACAAGCCTAGATCTTATGTGGACATCACCCTCACAAAAAAAATCATAACAGCTGTTTACAGAATGTAGGATTCCATCCGGTAGCCCACTATAATGCAACATTAATATGTGGTTATAGTGGTTGAATTATTTTACACATTTATCATAGCGAAAAAGGTGTAATGAAGGAATTGATAGTCAGTCTTGGTGCCTTATCAATAGCTCTTTTGTATTTTTAATTTTTGAACCAATTGTTGAACGTTTCTGTCAAATTATCAAGTGTCAAATTATTTCAAAAAGTGAGACTTTTCAAGCTTGTCCCATTTCACTATCTACTAGAATTTTTGTCCCATTATTTTTACGAAATTCACCACAAATCCTGTTTATTTTCTTTAGCTGTTAATTAATCAAATGCCACTTTTTCTTGCAGAGTTTAGGCCTCCAATAATTATTTATAGCGAAGAACATCATTCGTTAAGGATTGGTGGAAAAATGTGAGGAAACTTTTTTGATACATAAACATAATCTTTAATATACATTATTTAAGTGGCTACGTTCGGTTGCACGGTTGCTGAGATCAAGTCACGAACACTCGATGGATGAATATTTTAAAACGGCGGTCAACAACAAGTTCTTGGGTCATTTCAATGCTAAATTTCAGATGCCCGCCATTTTGAAATATTCCGTCAGATAAGGTTACTTCAGTTTTTTTACAGCAGACCTTCATTTTGGCCTTGACCATGCCAAATCTCAACAAAATTAGTCAAATCATTCTGTTGAAAAAAAGTGTAAAAAACAAAATGGCGACTAGGAGGGGAAACAAAGCATTCAAACTCATGTTTACTGGAACTTTTTTCTTAATTCCAATTTCAGGAAACCGCTCACGAAGTTTGTCGGTCTGTTTTAGAAACACTCTGTATAAGTGAACCAAATAAAATGTATTAAAAAATTAATTTTGTTATGTGTTATCATCTTATTATTGTTCAAGGTTGAACAAATTTGTGAATTTAGGTATTTTTTCAATCCCGGGATTGGCGATGAATGATCCCGGGATTTCAAAGTACGCTATGTATCAAAAATACATCGGGATCCCGGAATTGACATCCCTAGTGCCAACTGAGCGGTTGAATTTTATTCATTTCTATATTATCAAAGTCCTTAAAATATAACCAGAATATTAGGCTAGGCGTACACTGGTTAGTCAAGACAAGTCAAGACGAGATTAGTCACGTTTAGTCACAGTACTTCACATAGATGCTTATGAAGCAACACACACCGATTAGTCATTGCATCGGTGCGTGCTGCTTCATAAGCAAGTATGTGAATTACTGTGACTAAACGTGACTAATCTCGTCTTGTCTTGTCTTGACTAACCGGTGTACGCCTAGCCTGTGGTAGAAGTTGAGACTGAGACATCTAAGTCCCCTCTTTCAACTTACCCACTGGCTGATATAAAAAACAAGACTTGTGCAAGAATATGTTGTAAAATTTCACATTTAATTCAATTTAAATAGAATGTCTCCAAGTATTGTGTTATTATTGTGGTTTTTTTTTCTCTTACAGAGACACAAGATATCTACTGAGAAATTATTTGCACTTATCAAGGACATTGATAAGCAATGACGGTTATGATCTGAGAATTGAGCAGCCAATTGATGCGTATTATAACTGTGATATGCTTTGGACACGATATGATGATGATAACTGTGATACGACAAAAAATAAAATAGGCAACACGTGAGAGATCTATCATAATTTTAATTTTCTTCGGATATTTTCTTGTCATGCTTATTCTCATCATTTCCAATGTTATAATATTAATCAATATTGATTCTGAAGTTTCATTCAAAGTTTTTGAATCAACTTTTTATTCAGACGAGTCTGGAACCATCTTGTCTGAGCGTCATCATTTAGGGCCGGTTTCTCCAACGACAGTTAAACCAATTTATATTTTAAACTAAGGTTTTACCACTCACTGGAAAGTTCGATGTCCGAACAGCTAACCATTTGATTCAATGATGCTAACATTGAATCAAATGGTCAGCTGTTCGAACATCGGACTTTCTGACAAAAAAGTTTCTAGTGAGTGGTAAAACCTAAGTTTAAACTAAAAATTGGTTTAACTGTCGTTGGAGAAACCGGACCTAAGAAACACAAATGATTGTTATCCGAGTTGCTGAGTAGCCGCGATTTTAGTATCCAAGTGTGACAAGTGCCTATGGCTTTAGGCTTCGACCATGTATAGAATAGACACGGTCTTCCCTATCTTCTTCACATAAGAAGTCTTTGAAGCAAACATCTCTACTGTTCTTGCCCCTCAGAGAGAGTGAGAGCGAGTGAGTGTGCGAGAGAGACAAGATTATTTCAGCTGATCACATGTCAAAGATGCACAATAATCATTAATCATCAATCATCATAAGAAAGCAAAGAACGCTCGTATAGTTGTGACTTGTGGTCTTGTCCCAAGAACGCTCGTATAATTTCGACTATAATGATTTGCCCCTAATCAGCCAATTCATGTTTGCTTCAACATTTATAGCATAGGCCGTGTCTATTCTATACATGGTCTAAGGTCTTTTTATCTTCACATCATAAGTCTATGAAGCAAACATATATAGCATAGGCCGTGATTATTCTATATACATGGTAGAAGGCTTTGGGCATAGTTTCCATCACTTTAAACCATTTCCTATTTGTTATATTAGAAAGATTTGTATAACAATCTTTCCACCTATTTGTGTTTCATGATTTTTGTGCATTCTTTGTAAAATAACTGTTACAAGTTCGGTTTAAACCCTTGTTTTTAGGTTATTCCTTCAATGTATATTAATGATTCTCCTGTTTCTTCTCTGTAGATATACTTTCAATAAAATGTCACCAGATGAGATACCCAGGGCATCATGGCAGGAGCCCAGCATTTGGATAAAGGTGGTGAGAGACGGCAATTACCAAACCATTGAGCCAATAATGGATGAAGGAAACCAGTTGCTACTGTTCAATAAACCGATTTTGAAACTTTTGAGCCGTGATGTTTGGAGCTGTGTGTTATACAAGGAATATGTAAATAATAAACCTCAGGTTCTCTAAAGTCCAAGAGAAATTTCTTCCAGCCAAAAATAGAGTGAGAGGTCCGATGCTCTATCCTCTACTATTCATTCACACCAAAGCACCTGTAGATTCGGCCTTGCTAGCCGGTCAAACAATACTTCAATAGAGTCATTCTTCTGCAGAATTGTCCAAGCCCCAACACCTTGTCCACCCCATTGAATATATTCGCTGTGTGCATGTAGGTGGTGGGGATAATAAAGTCGACACCTGCGCTCACGCGGAATTTAAGTGAACGAAACCGGTCAGTTTAACATGAGAAAGGATAGGGAATAAGCATTTTCAATGCATTTAAAGTATTGTCGTATTCCTAATTGTATAAATACTGTTCACAATAGTAATTGCGGTTACTATTCCTTCCATATTTCCAAACGTAAAGTGATTCAACAAAGAAATCGGATCTCAGTTTTGGATTAATCGAATAAAAAATCCAGTTTAAAAGCATTATGATTGATTTGAAGTCTCGCGCCCATAATCCATTTCGGAATATTGACCAATGAGAACTAACTCAGCTGTGGATAAACTACTTCGTCTGCTCAGTCTGTTTGAAACATAACCTTCAAAGTTGATTTTAAAACTTGAATTGAAGATTATAATAATGTTCAAGAACATGCGATATGTTAATTTTATCATTCTAAATATAATTCCACAATCGATAAGTAGGAAGAATAGCGACAGGGAATTCTATTTCAATTATAAACTAATTTTTACATACATAAGCCTATCCTTCCCCATGTTAATCTTCTCCGGAAGATTCATACGATTATCCGCCAGAGCGCAACACCGTAGATGCTCACAGCCAATACCCTCAACCTATCAGAGTCCTTTTAAAATGTTTGTCCCTCATCACACCAGTTGTTTCATTATTCGAAATGATGCACGACCAATGCAGTGACACCGCTCATTCATTTCAGAGTAGGTCAGATTCTATTTCATAATTCTGACTGACTCTACAGAGAATGGAGGAGGTGGAATCCACCCTCCACAGATTTGTGTTGGAAGAAATATCTATTGGACTTTATTAGTGTTTTTTATCCTTGAATACCCCCTGAGCGTCGAGCTAGAACCCCAACACTTCTTGAGCTAGCAAATCACATGCCTGCCAATACTAATCACATGATAGTGATGAGCAAGACAAATTTCTGTTCAGCTCTTCTATGTTTTTTATAATGAAGTTACATTGTCATTTTTTTGCAATAATGCATTGTGTAGTCGTATTTTTTGCAATAATACATTGTGTGGTCGTGTCTTATGGAAAAATATTCAGACCAGGCGAGATAAACTCATGGGACACATCTGGCATGAAAACCTTATTAAGATCATAGCTGAAGGATTGATAGAGGGAAAAAAACCGCCGAGGACGACCAAGGATGTCATACCTGCAGCAAATTATGAATGATGTTGGCTGCAGTACCTACCACGAAATGAAGAGGAAAGCAGAAAGAAGAGAAGAATGGCGCACTGCTGCAAACCAACCTCAGGGTTGAATACCAAAAGAGAGAGAGAGGTCGTGTCTTAAGTATAGTATATAAATTTATTTTCTCCCATTTGTATCTCCCTGATATTTTTATCGTCTATGATGTGCATTTCAAGTAACTTGTCATGTTTTCTGCTAAAGTAATGACTTATTTGATTTGACTTCCAGCTACATACAATAATAAGGGTGGAAAATAGATTTAAAGTGCTGATACCAGTGAGGGAGCTTGAGACAAGTGATGGTGTAGAAATAATCAACACTGCCCTAGAACATGGCGGAAAATCAGTTGAGATTCTAGAAAAGAAATATTTCAGGTTCAATTTCGACCCATCCCAGTACCAACGACCCTCCCAGTACATACAATTCAGTAAGTCAAATTCATTTATCTTTTGATCGTATGGCCTACAAAACATTGTTATAGAAGCGGCCACAAAATTAGGCCGTGTGCCCACGGTGCAACTGCTATCTGACTGCAGTCAGCAACCCAGCGTTGCCAGTTGACATTGGCTGATAGCCTTCGTGCTGGTGGGACATTACACATTTAAAACTATACTATATATAGTCTGTTCACCGAAACCAGTCAGTAAATGTAACAGCTGAGTGAGCTTGTGTGTGTGCAGAGCCAACTATAGCAGGATCCTTTTAACTTGTCAGAAAACAGCTGTTTCGGTAATAAGTAAACAGTGATTTTGACACAATAATCAAAAGGCTTAAAAGTATTAAAGACCTTTAAAGTCTTTAAAAGACCTTTTTAAAGAAGACCTTTCAAAGAATAACTTTTTAAAACACCATAGACTATGTAGACTAACCAACTATACTCCATATTATAGTTCAGTAGGTAGCCAAGTAGCCTACTGCGCACATAGTTCCTTTAGATGCCCAGAGATGGCGCTGAGGTAATTTTTCATTTGTACAACTTTTTACAAATTTGTTTCCAAAATACAAAATATTAAACTGGTACACATCTTGGACCTCTGTAATAATTGAAGATTATCAAATATTCTATTCTTTTCCACAGGCTGTCCATCTTTTTTTAAAAAGGGATCTGAATCATCATCTTATGAGCGCTTCAGGTGAGGATTTTTTTAACTGAAATTCCGTTGTCTATTAAAAAGTCTAGTATTTTCCACTAACAGTTGAGGTGTGGCCGCAGTACTGGGTAGTTCCATGGATGATTTTACAAGGGTGAAGGATGTATGGATATATTGTAATGAAGGGTTTGAAGGTCAATATCAGCTCCCTATTGATGGACAAAAGCGAACATGTTCAAATGAAATAATAGAAATATGCAGGCGAGCGGAGTGAGCCTGCTGCTCTTATTGTTGGATGATTCTGCCAGGGGTCCAGGGATTTTTAATAAACTTGTGGTTTTGCCAACCTCCAGTCTTTTTATTCCTTATGGACAACTACAAGATATCTCCTTCACTAGTACACAAAAAGTAATAACTTACAGTAAAACCTGTCTAACACGGAACGCGACCGGACTGAAAAAACTTTTCCGTTTCAGCAGGTTTCCGGCTTACAAAGGTACTTTTACCTTTATACAAAATTCCTTGGGACCAGAAAAACCATTCCGTCTCAACAGGTTTTCGTCTTACACAGGGTCCGCCTTAGACAGGTTTTACTGTAATAAAAAGTCTCCAAACAAAATTGGACTAGTCTCTAATTTCTGAAAAAACTTGAAACGTGTCTTGTTTAGTTACCGATGATTTATGAAATCTTTCGCTCTTTCCACACAGGAAATTAGCTATCAAGAAGACAGCGGACGACACTGTTCATCTGATTGCGCCCGAATCTGAACAAGGGTTTACAGTGAAAGACGTACTCTCAAATAATGTTGAAAATGTTGCATTCAAAGACCTTAAGATTGGCAAAGGCACCAGTCTGTTGAACTTCAATGTAAACCCACTTGAGCCAAGAGGACAACCCATGGATATTGCCGAGTAAGTTAAGTACTGCTGACAAGGTAATTTTTCAATTTCCTTGGTGCCTTTTAACAGACCCGCTGTGTCAAGATCTGTTAGAACAAATCTAACCTAAATCTCAAACCTAACCTAACCTAACCCAACCTAACCTAACCTATTATAGAATAGAATAGTAAGTGGAATTTGAATAAATATAAATAGAATGTTAAATGATACCACTGGCAACTGACATGTTGTATCCTTCAATTTTTAGTGCTCTGAATCTATAATCTCTAAATCAAAATAATTCAATTTTGATGATTTTTGGAACTGATTCGTGAAAATTCAGTGGAATTCAATGTTGGACTACAGAACCTATATCTTTTCCACATTTCCCATTACGGAAATCGGATGATTCGGTGAAGCGGAACACCCGAAAGGGTCTCCCTGCTAATAAAAGCCATACGCATAATAATAATAATAATAATAATCCTTCAAATACATAAATTCTCCATGGTTTTGTTCCTATATTAACAATATTCTCCATGTTTTCAAGTTGTAAATTGGAAGAGAAGAAAAAATATCAACAAGTTCGACCAAACTTCATTGTTTTGGACAAAAATGATCGAACTATCGAACGAAATGCAGATGGATCCAAGTATGAGGAATATTTTGAAACTTTAGAGAAAAAAGTGTGGAAATGTCTTCTGCGAAGTGACCCGGTAAGGCCAAACGTTATATTCTGGCAACAGACAAAAAAACCTTCGCGCATCGTATCACTTGAATGATACAGTATCACATAGTACCACTACTCTAGTGAGCGAGTGAGATAAATTGCTGCATTGCATAACGTGCGCTCTCTCTGCGCAGTAGAGTTCTTATTTTGGAGACTCTTTTGTCTGTTGCCAGAGTATACCATATTCTATATTTTAGAATCAATATAGATAAATATAAAGGCGAAATGACACTAATCCCCTGGCTCATTCATATTCATCAGCAGAATTGAGAATCTATACAATCAACAACTCTAAGGCTAGGCGTACATTGGTTAGTCAAGACAAGACAAGACGAAATTAGTCACGTTCAGTCACAGTACTTCACATAGTTGTTTATGAAGCAACACACACCAGTCATTGGTGCGTTTAGTCATTGCACCAGTGTCTGCTGCTTTATAAGCAACTATGAAAATTACTGTGTTTAAACGTGATTAATCTCGTCTTGTCTTGTCTTGACTAACCGGTGTACGCCTAGCCTAAGTGAATATTACTGATAATGTTGCAAAAGCTTCAAAAGTTTTTGGACAGAGTTTTCTTGTTCAATTATTGTGGGTAATGAACTTATTCATTTCACAGGGTTCACCATTACTGAGAGTTGTTCACGAGCATGTCCTTAAACGTGATCTCCCTTATGATGTCGGAACAATCAGACATTTCATAAGAGATGATGTATGGATGGAAATGAAAGATGGCGATGCAGTTGTGAGGCTACGAGAAACCAAATACCTGGATGCAACAACGCCTACCAAAGCGTTGGACTATAGTTAGTAGAAATTTCTATGATTTTAATTTGGAGGAGTAATCTACCCTCAACAGTTGGAAGATCCTATCCTGTTGGAAGAAATATCTCTCCGACTTTAGACATGAATAATTGAATAGCAAGACATACATTGTACAAATAAGCGAGCTGTTATTAATTGAGATGAAGATGGCTATCCTCCCTATGTTAAAGGCGGGTGACGCCTGTGTGTGAGTCTCGATCTCGCTGAATTCTCATTGGCCGAATTCACAACGGAGTGAATTTTTGCTGAGTTCTCATTGGCCGAATTCACTGGGAGTGACATTTGTCGCTGTATTTGAATTCAGAGCCTTTAAGTTAAATTCAATTTTCATGAAGAGTTTTGAAAGTTTATGCTATCTTTTGCGGTATAAATCAAAACTGTTGGGAGAATATGGTTAATAATCACGGTAAAATACAACATTTTTGTGTTTTTTAGGTTGGTTTTGGTAGAAGTAGGTTTACTCATTCTTGGAATAATGGCCGGCATAATCGTACTACGCCTGATTTCACTTTTTGCTTCTCCCCAGAAGATAATATGTTAGTTTTCGTAACATTGTACAAATATCATAACTCTAGTGCACACACTTTTTTCTGATTCCAATAAAATTAAAGTTCAGAATTTATAATTGATAGAATTTATGAGACAAGGTAATAGCCAGGGGATTGGCAATAGCAAGGAATTTATAGGTAATAAATAGCAGGGAAAGGTAATAGATAATAAGAATAGATAGATCAAACATACAAATCCTGAGCAGCTTTGCGAAATTTATTTACTAAATAAAATTCTTATTCCTGAGATTTGATGCATTCTAAAAGGCTATTGCTAATGAATGATTGAAGTTACTACTAATAGATTTAAGTGACTACCTGATTTGGATGATAACTGTTTCAGAGGGATTACATTTATTAGTTCAAGATCTAAAACCAGAATGGAAAAGTGGTACAAGAAGTTTACCGAACTTGGAAAATATCCACATCAAGTAAGTAAATGAGATTTCTCGGTCAAAATGATCAAGAGCGCTCTATGTCTATGCGACTTGTACTTGGAAGGAAATGAAGTATAGATTTCTTTAATTTGGCGGATGAATCAGCTGTTTATAAATATGGGGAACAAGACACACGTCATGTTTTATTAGGGTACGCGCACAGAAGACGCATTTACTGCCCGAGCCTAAGCACCGTGTCTCCGTGATGGCTGAAGAGGAGAGACGAAGAATCAGAAACGACCGTTACGGAGCTCAACGGGAACTTTGTTACATTGTCAAATCCTGACTGTCGTTTTTCAAGGTCAGTCTCATTCAAATGAAGCTGATTAATGAGTGTCAAATTTGATTGGCTAGCTCTCTGCAATCTCTGCAATGTAGTTCGACTAGACGAGTATTATCCAATTCAAAAACATCTAAGTTATTTATTCATCCTAATCAAAAATATACTTCCAGGAACAGGATCTACGATTCGTTGCCAATGAATTATTCGGCCTATATACACAAAACAGCCATAACTCCTAAAGCTCCTCAAGGCGCTACTCTAGTCATTGACACAGCATGGAAAAAAGTTGTTGGCGATCGTTCTATGAAAGTCACGTGAGTAGGAAAATTATTGTAAATCTTTATAATATAAAAAATAGGCAAACATAATTCTTTGTGAGATGAACTCCTACGTGGTTTCTCAACCTACAGAGTTTGTTCATGTAAAATTTAAAATATCTGTAGTTCACCTAAACGAGGCAGTGCGCGTAAGCAAAGTATATGCGTGCGTGCATCGGAAAACAGCTGGACGACCGAGTCAAACGCATGTTATAACTATTTCGTATCGTATCCTATAGGATCCTATATTTCCTATAGGAAATATACCCGGCCATGACCAAATAAGCATACCACGCTTCGCCCTCTACCTTTTTCCACTGCGGCACCCCAAATACTCTTCCTCACCAGTCGACACAACTATTTTGTAAAGTTGCATCTCAACCTTACAAAATAGTAATTATCTATTTGATGTCATTCAATTTAATTTGATCCTAATATACTCGTTCAACGTTTGAATTTTTTTGTTATAGATGCTCTAAGAACAACGATCAATTTCCCTGGCACAGGACTGTAGTGAGAAACGAAACTGGAGATGATGTTTTCTTTAATCACTTTATTTCAGTTGGTAAAGAAAGTTGGACCTGCTCTAATACTCAACGTAAGGTGAGATTTATGAAATATTCATGATTGGAGATGATGTTTTCTTTAATCACTTTATTACAGTTGGTACAGAAAGTTGGACCTGCTCTAATACTCAACGTAAGGTGAGATTTATGAAATATTCATTTATGTATTCATTTACTAATTCAATTAAACAGACTTATGTTCAAAATTGTTTTCTACCTTGGTACCATCTGCCGATTGCAATTAATATAGAATTCAATTTGTTTCAGTATTGCTACAGAGTGTCCTAAAGAGTAGTGACTCTAATAAATATCCCCACGCTATTCCACAAGCTGAAACAATATTTGGAAATATCCTTAGGGAAAATATCTTCTTAATTTTCCAGTTATCATCAACTTCGGTGTTTTCAATGTCAGAGGGGCCCGCGTTTCACGAAAGTTACAAGTTTAAATTTCACCAATTTGGAACTGTTCATAGAACTGAAAATCAGCTAAATTTTCAATCAGCTGTTAATAATTTCTGTTGTTGATTATCCACCTTCTTTTCACTGAAGATTCCAATAGTATTAGGCAGCTCGTACACCGAAGCAATAAGCAATAAGCAACAAGCAATGAGCAAT
This sequence comes from Laodelphax striatellus, assembly GCA_017141395.1. NCBI lineage: Eukaryota > Metazoa > Arthropoda > Insecta > Hemiptera > Delphacidae > Laodelphax > Laodelphax striatellus. The sequence goes on along the minus strand of CM029537.1, from coordinate 8,267,270 downwards.
ACGCAACAGGCAACATTTTTTGTTGTACTTCGTACACCAAAGCAATAATATTGCTTATTGCTTATTGCCCCGGTCGTTCAAAATGTCGTCTGACGATGAAGACGAAGTGATAATGTTGTGGCAAATTTCGAGAATGAGAAATTTAACACAAGATAAAAATGTAATTATGAATTACGTAATTACTTGAAATCATATTACATTTTCATGTAGCAAGAAAACTGATCAATGATCAATTTTCCTATGGCAAAGCGAGGACCATCGCAAGATAAATATACTGTTTAATCAAGATCGTTTCAAAAAATTAATTGTTTCAAAAAAGTCAACAGATAGATTTATTTCATTTCCAACTGCACCGTATGCTTTCTCCACGACATCTCTTTGGCTGTAATCATCTCGAAGATAAATAATGTGTTAAATGCCTTAATGTGTTGAATCCTTCTGATGTTGTCTATCCTCCTGATTGAAAACTGTTTCTTTCTTTCACAGATAAGTTTTACAAGGGTGATTCATCAATTCATAATCAACCCTGCTACGATGGATAAAATAAAATATCTCCACCATCTTGATGGAGTTACTATGTTCGCCGGCTTCGATACAATTGAGAATATGAAACTAATTGAGATAGCAGTTGTAAAATATCATGAACAAAGTAATGAGAATCCGATAGTGAAATACGGTGAGTCGTTTATCTGTTCATTCATATTAATAAATGAATTTTATAAATTAGTGAAGAGAAATCACCATGAAATAAAGAAGAGAATTGGAGATGCCGTTATCATGCCTAAGTTCCCTGTACATTTCAGAGAAAGCGAATTAGCCATCTAGCTAATGTTGTGCTTGTGGTTTATGAACTTTCGAACTTTTATGTATCAAAAAGAAATGATTTCAAAATTCGAAATCATTCTGAAAAGTGGAAAAAACTACAACCTAAGTGAAATTAGGTTATCACGGCGAGGTGGAACAACCTTCGGGTCTCCCCACCGACAAAAGCCATACGCTAAATAATAATAAATAAGCCATCTAGCACTAACCAATTTGGCGCTATTATCTGAAAACATTCCCAAAATTCATAAAATTTTCATTCATTCATCGCGATATCACGTGATTCCCGTGCTTTGAGAAAGAGCGTTTGAAATGCACCAGCATTAATGAACTTTGAAGTGCCATACTGCCGTGCTAAGCGAAAACGCAGTATCTGCAAAAACCAAGTTTTTAGTAAATTGCATTTGGCAACAATAAACTTTGACAATGCACTGTTGCGCCTACGTAACAATAAATAATCATCTTGATCTAGCATAGAAAATGAGTTCATTTGTAAATGTCTGTAACCACAGATTCTTTTTATTATTCTCCAACATTTTTCAGAGGGCAAGCTGGTTCTCAAAGATGGGAGTGCAATACCAACAGTCAAAGCAAAGAGGTCTGTAGTACCTTGATCTACCATTTCATATTATAGCATACAAGAGTGTTGTAAATTATGAAAATTGTTAATTATGAATTTGTAATTATACGTTTTGAATTAGCAACGTTATCTCAAAAACAAGGATTACTGATATTTCGACTCACATGAGTTACCTCTTAAAACAGCTGTAATGTAATATAATTTAATTTCCAATAATAATTATGTTATAATTTGAATAATTTGTTGACAGAGCTAAGCATAACATATTTATATACAGAGACTGTAGGCCAATATTCACAGTGTGGCGAATTGTGTGAAAGGTGATCCTTAAGGCTAGGCGTACACCGGTTATTCAAGACAAGGCGAGATTTGTCACGTTTAGTCACAGTACTTCACATAGTTGCTTATGAAGCAGCACACACCGATGCAATGACTAATCGGTGTGTGTTGCTTCATAAGCAACTATGTGAAGTATTGTGACTAAACGTGACTAATCTCGTCTTGTCATGTCTTGACTAACCGGTGTACGGCTAGCCTAACAGAGTGTTAAAACACGTTTTCCTGACAATTTCATACTTTAGCCAATAGTTATAATTCTGATATGGGCTTACAGGCAAACGTAACCCATATTTGACATGATTTTGTATAAACTCTATATAAAATTTGGATTTTTAATACTTTGATTTTTCTTTTTATAGATTGGCATCAATTGGACTAGCATTCAGAGATGTTTATTATACACTGCCTACCAACGCTGTTTTCAAAACTTTCATTTCGTATACAGGCAGAACAATGGAAATTTTACCATTCTCAAAGCTGATCAATGAGAAGATGGCTGAATATGTCAATTCATATTACCCTTCTGTAACAGCAGATAGAAAACCATATATTGTGTAAGAGATGTAATACATTCATTATCTTCTATTCATATAGCCTACAATGAAGCCTAGAAGAGGTGACACTAGCTTGAAAATCATAATTATTCAAGAGAAAAACATATAAATTGCTGAATTTTCCTTGATAGGGAAAATCTAACTGTCGATCTGCACAAGATCATCTGGCTTTGAATAGACTGAGATGCGAATTGCACATGAACACTATCTCTTATTCTAATACAGTATGATGTATGATGACAATATTAGGCTAGGCGTACTCCGGTTAGTCAAGACAAGACAAGACGAGATTAGTCACGTTTAGTCACAGTAATTCACATAGTTGCTTATGAAGCAGCACACACCGATGCAATGACTAATCATTGTGTGTTGCTTGATAAGCAACTATGTGAAGTACTGTGACTAAACGTGACTAATCTCGTCTTGTCTTGTCTTGACTAACTAGTGTACGCCTAGCTTAAGTGATTTATTTTGTGAAGCATATCCGTTCATTAGGTTTTTGCTGAGTATTAATTAATTAATTTTGATAATTTCAATTAGGAGCGTAAAGCGCCACTTTATCGTTCAAGCAAAACAGTTATTACTGTTTCTTGCTTATTATTTGAATAATGACGGTTTATTGTATCCAATGTACTGCACGTGTAGAAATAATTGTGTATGTAATTCGCAGGTAAAGCTTCTTTATCGCTCTCGCAAAATTATCATGCTCCGCTATTCGTCAGTAAAAACAGTAATAACTGTTTTCCTTGAACGATAAAGTGGCGCTTTACGCTCTTAATTGAAATTATCAAAATTAATTAATTATTTATTAAAATAAAAACTAATTTAAATTAATCCAGAAAATTTCATACAAACTAAACCTACAAAAGCTCTTGGACTAAAAATCTCAAACAGGATGAAGACCGAAAGTGAAGACCCATAAAACTCGTACTATCTAAAAGTAAGAGAATTCAACAAGCCGTCTGATTGGCCAATGGATTGAACAGTCGCCATTCTACGATTTTAACCAATCAGGAGCCAGCTGTACGAACTGTCACATGACTGTTAATTCGACGTTTATCATCTGCTAGTTTGTTATCTTACAGAAGGAACATTAATTTGTGAATACGGACATTAATCCTAGTACTCTAATGTTGGGTTGCACCAAGCAAGATCAAGTTTGATTCAGGATCAGTACAATGCTAATTAAATGGGATCAGCTGATTCAAAATCGTTGATCCCGGTTGTTGCAACCCAACATAAGGCTAGGCGTACACCGGTTAGTCAATACAAGACAAGACAAGACGAGATTAGTCACGTTTAGTCACAGTAATTCACATAGTTGCTTATGAAGCAGCAATCACTGATTAGTCATTGCATCGGTGTGTGCTGCTTCATAAGCAACGATATGAATTATTGTGACTAAACTTGGCTAATCTCGTATTGTCTTGTCTTGACTAACCGGTGTACGCCTATCCTAATAGACATAATATTATTGGTGTTTTATCCATTGAAACATTCCTATTTTAAGAATAAGAGTGATATTGTTTACTCTATTCAAATTCAATGCATTTATTTTTAGATACTGTTGGAAGTATCAATTCCAAAATGCATATGACGAGCAGAAAATGTTGGAATGGGTTAAGCCATTGGTTGTTTTAAATCAACACATCGATGGAGGGGGAAATCCTATGCGAATGTTTTTAGATTTACAAACACTGCAAAACATTTTCACATTCAATTATGATGTCCAATTTTGTAAGGTAAAATTAACTATAAACATAATATATTTATTGATAATGAATTCTAAATCGCGACATATGAGGCGACATTGCCGCGGCTTCAGGTTTTCTGTGCATGCGTTAAAGACGACGGACCAATCAAAAAGCATTATTGTGCTCCATTTACGCATGCGCAGAAAACTCAAACTCAAACTTCCTAGGCCGGGGATTCACCAGCGTCAAACCAAAGACAATGGGAAACTATTCTAATTGTATTAATAAGTATTCTAATAACTGATAAGTAATCTAATTGTCTCTGGTCAAACTGACGCCGCGTCCAGCATCATTGTAGGAAATATCTATTTTACGCAAATATCTTTCAGATCTTTTGTTATTTTCTTTGTTTATTATCTTTTGTGTGTGTTTGTAATATAGGCCAGTCAGTGGCGTAACGTTTGCCAACTGGGCCCCCCCGCAAAAAATAATTCCGGGCCCCTCCTTCTAAAATCTCACGCCCCTCTCTTAGCCCCTTTTTCCTGAATCGCAACCATTAAACTCATTAATGAGAGCGTATCTCTCATTACATATTCATGTAATAAAATAAAACATGCTCTTGATTGAATTCTACAATAATTGCAATAATTATTAGAGATTTATAATAATTCATAAAATCCTTTTGTGTGACACAGGCTTTACTAACATATTACGAACTGGCACACAGACAACACTCATTTTGAAAGCTAGCAAAATATTTTTTTTCACTTGAAGGAAAGAAATGTAGTAAAGACGGAATAATTGAAAATCGAACATCATAATACTGAAAATACGTGTAGGAATGCAATATGAATCAAATAATAAATATTAATCAATTTTTTGTACCGTTATAAAGAATTAAAACCCACTTTCACAAACTCACTGCTTACAGCTCACTTCACAAATTTCTATTAACCGAAACGCGTTTACATGCGTCTAGCACAACGGTTCGAGACGAACTGAATGAAAATGAAATAATGAATTGAGATTGACTCAGTAAGCTATAGGCTATTCTTCGACAACTCTTGCAGTCTATTTCTATTATGATCAGGAATTCGATGGGCCAAACAATATATTTGTGTAAACAGTCTGGGTCTGGGAACCGTATGTCTGTCTCCATTCAATGATTTGTAAACAAAATGCATTATTTCCCGATAAGCTACTTTAAACCAGCAGACCTTTTGTTAATATGTGCAACTATCTATACGTTCTTCCGTCATAACAACTCTCTTAATGACCATTTTTAACCAACTGACATTCTAATTGTTGATGCATAATTTTTTTTACAATGGACAATTATGAATTATTGAAATTTGTGTTTATGGTTGTTAATTGCCCAAAATAAAACTTTTGCTTTTCTTGTTCAATCATTACTTTAATTTTATTTCTTAAAAAAACATATGATATTATTTTAGGCCCTAGCCCGGGCCCCCAAGGGCCCGGGCCCCCCCGCGCCGCGGGGTTTGCGGGGGTGTAAGTTACGCCACTGAGGCCAGTAACTAACATTATATTTCTTTGTTCTGGATGCATAAGCGATCTACGGATAACTCGGGACCTGTACTATTCTATAGAGTTGTGAACAAATTGGTTCAAAGAACTGAACATTGTAAGATAGCGGTTCTCTATTTTCACAATGGAGTTACAGTTGACAAGGATGACGACTTGAAGATAACAGAGATCAAATACTACGATAAAGATTGGCGTCTTAAGATATTTGGTGAGTGGTAACTTGCTTCAATTACGCTAATGCCATAGAGAAGAGATAATTCTGAATTCCAATTTTGACCCTGAACCATCACTTTTCCATACAGAACAACCATCATAGTTTAATAAAAAATTGAATCACCTACCAAATTGGTTATTGTAGGCCCAATAGCTTGCGAGATAGCTCTCCACATTTTTTCATCAGTGCTAGTATATATTTTCAAGTGGTTTCACGTGGTTTTTCTTGCTTTCTCGAGATTATCGCGAGACCTTGGGAAAAAAATAACTTTGAATGAACCGACTTTTATAAAGTATACTTTTTATGAAGTATGAACAAAAACGTGATTTACTAAATCTCGCAAACTGTCCGGCCTACAACAGCCAATTTGGTCTCAAATTTTAGGTAATTGAATCAATCAACTTTCAAATCTATTTTGGGTGTCCGATACGAAAAAATGATGCTTCAGCGTGAAAATTGACCAAAAGTGCTAAATTCGGTTATTTTTTAATGGTTTTTGGTGACGATTAAACATTGCCGAGGTTGACAACTTGAATTTAACATCCCAGAAGCAACATGTAGCCTTCAATATGAAAAAAAAGAAATCCAATACACCGGTACCCCATTCCATGCAAGGTGGTCCCTACTTTTGGTGAAAATTTTACTGGGCTGTTAAGACAATAACGTGTGAATAATTATGAAATTTCAATGTAAATGCCAAGGTATTCATTCCATCTTACTAGTTACAGAACTGAACGACAATATTTTACGTTTTGTTGATATTATCATACTCAATTAATAATCGTTTCAATCGCTTGTCATTCGTCTACTATATGCTGGTTCCTAATTCATCATCTAGAAACAATTACTAGAACTATAACTAGAATTATTCCAGTTGAATCTACCAGTTCATTAAATCAATGTCTCTGCAATCAGTAGATAATAATATTATATTAATTATTTGAATGATATCCTTTCTGTGTAGTAGTGAACGTTATATTTTGGTAGTTATCCATACTGAATAAAAAGACTTGAAGTTGTTAAAACCACTAATTTAATAGAACAACGAAAACCAGTTTCGGTTGTTACACCATTACCGATTTCTGGTAAACTCAAACTAAAATACAGTGCAGCAGAATCTATATACTCATGACCGAGCGTTGTGATTGGGAGTTGAACGGCCTATCAAGGTGAACGCCTGCAATTGGCCTAGATATAAGCTCCTCCCACAATGGGCAATTTCTACAAACGTCATAGCAATGGCGGTTCACGGGTGGAAACCGCCCATTGTGGGAGGAGCTTAAATCTAGGCCAATGGCAGGCGTTCACCTTGATAGGCCATTCAACTCCCAATCACAACGCTCGGTCACGAGTATAAATTCTGCTTCACTATATTTTAGTTTCAATTTAGTGTTACAACCGAAACCGGCATCTCGTTTTTTTATTAAATATGTGATTTTGACAACTTCGAGTCTTTTTATTCAGTATAACTGCATTTGGTTGTTGTATGTCTTCAAGAGTTGTGTATTTCTTGTGAAAAGATTTTCTTCACAGGCCTAAAAATAATCTCAATAGCCTAAACCTCATTGTAGGAGGTTTATGTTTTTAACAGTTCTGAATGATATCTTTTTGAATTTTTCCAGAGGGTTTCACGACTGTGAATGAGGACTCTCAAATCCCAATAGAATCAGCCAGGTGAGAGTTCAGTTCAACGAAAATATAAGCTCTGATCTAATAATGTTTAGAGAGCAATGTTGATTGATTTTAACTTATCCAAGTAACAATAATTATAATTTATTGTAAACTACACCAAAAGAACAATTCATAGCCCAAAAGTCTTAATAGTTTAAAGCGCTGTGTACTTGATATGCATTATTGGGCCTTAATTTTTTTAACTGGTTCACCAAAGATTGATAGCCCAATGGTGTAACAACCAAAACCGGTATCTTGAAATTTCAGTAAACTTGTGGTGATGTCAAATGCCAGTCACCGTTTTATTCATTTCGAAATTTGAATGAACGAATTCGAAGCAAAACTCCCAACCAACCGAGGATTCAAACATGTTAACAGCATGATTTGACCATTTAACCTTGTATATACCTATATGATTACTGTGATTTACTGCCAATTTTATTGATTTACTGCTTAGTTGCCAATATTGGAAGTGAAAATATAGAGTTAATCTCAGCACTTCTGATTGACATACGATGATACTAAGATTACGGTACTAGTAACATATAATTAGCCAGCAATGGTACAAAAACAAGACTGCAACCAAGTTTCACCCAAGTAGCAGTGAATGATTTGAGAGGGGTCAGAAGATTCCCCCCTCACCACTGTTACATCTTATTACAACGTTTTCGTTCACAAATTAGTTTCATTGTAACATTACTGTAATGTTTATTTATTATAATGTGTTTTGTTTCAAATTCGATTCATTAACATTATCGTAACATTTTATAACATGTTTTGTTTCAAATTCGTTTCATTAACATTATCGTAACATTAATTCATTATAACATGTTTCACCACAAATTTGTTTCATTTGTAATGTTTTCATAACATTGATTTATTATAACGTGTTCCGTTTCTTATTGTCCGTAGACTACAACTTATTGTCAGTTTCTACTCTTTTCAGCAATCAAGGAGTTCGAGAAATAAATTACTGGCCGGAAATAATGTGGAGCACAAATTTTATTAGACCTGATGGAGTTGGAGTTACCATGGAGGTTGGATCAGAATGGAGTACAGAAATCAAAGCCACCAAAGACCCAGTGTAAGAGGAAATTGTTATTATAATGTGTGTAAAATTAATCAACCTCATTCCATCACTTCCAGTGTTGAGTTGAGCCTGAACACTCAACATTTTAATGCCATATAAATGATGTCATGAGCTTGAAACTCCAGTATGTTTTCAAATAATATTCATTGTGGAATAGACAACATTGTTTTCATTCTTTCACCTACTATGGAGAAATTCAACAATATCTGTTATTCAAGGGTTAATTTCACATTAAACTATACTAACTGAAACAACTGAATTATTAAATTATACAGAGACAATTTAAATGAATAAATAAATGATTTTTTTTCCAAAAAAAACTAATACTACAGTCAAGCTACGTTTTGAATAGAGGTGGCTGGAATGCTAGGAATGTAGAAGCAGGTCGAATGGGGGTAATCATGATAGGGCAGACGGAAGTGTGCGAGAGAGAGAGAGAGAGAGTGTGAGAGTGAGGACTAGCGTGTGAGAGAGACAGCTCCCCGCACACCTCATACCGTACCTCTATTCTCTTCGTAGCTCCACTGTACTACAAATACAAATTTACAAACATCTACAGTGTTATTCATACAGAATTATGTTGGTAAAAGAGCAAACAAATGTGTTATTAACAATAGTTTCTGTGTGGAAAATTCCAATTTTGGTATAGTTCCAATTTTAGTATAATTATGTAGGCCTACTGCCGGAGCAAGTACAATTGTCCTACTCCACTATGGCAAGCCATGTTCTAGGAGTAGGTTTGAATTTTTGTGAACGAATAAGTAAGATTAGTAAGTGTTAAGTGAATAAGTAAGGCTAGGCGTACACCGGTTATTCAAGGAAAGACAAGATCATAAGCAACTTATGAAGCGTATGTGTTGAATGTATGTGTTGCTTATGAAGCAACACACACCGATTAGTCATTGCATTGATGTGTGCTGCTTCATAAGCAGCTATGTGAATTACTGTGACTAAACGTAACTAATTTCGTCTTGTCTTGTCTTGACTAACCGGTGTACGCCTAGCCTTAGGCTCTACTCACACTTGGAAACTCAAATCGCGTCGCTCGGGCGACTGTAATAAGAAAACATGTGTTTTTAAATGATGACGCTCAGACGATCCTGCAACCGCATTGCTTGAGCGTCATTGCTTGACCTGTTGTTTCTGTTCTGCCTAGGACTTGCAAGAGATTAGAGGGCATTGCCTACCTTGAATCGTGCGCAACAAGTGTTTACATCGTTAAAGTAAGCCAAAAACAGCATGAGGATAGTGAATGGCATAAAATAAAAGATTTGGGAAGCATTTTCATCGATGTGATTCAGAAAATTTACACCTGTGAACGGAATGGGGTGAGTTATCAGGGAAGAGTGTTGGGTTTTGCAAAAGAACACCACATTCGTTTAGGCAGAATTTTTTGGTAAAATAAATTCTTTGGGAAGCGATTGTCCCAGTGGCAGAGGCGAGTCTAATCGGTGAGATTCGATAAGAGACAGCGCCTAGCACTCCGCGTTGTAACGGTGACAGGCTCCTCTAAATTCAAAATTTTATGAGCTTCAAAATCGCTTCCCGGTGGTTCGAAACCCACCTAAAGCTGTAGGTGCATTCATCTCTCATCATCATCATCCTCCCCATTACCCACGCACAAGCTTAGAACTCACGTGGGCATCATCCCTAGCAAAAAAAAAAACTATTAAAGTAGCGAATAGTATTTCACTGTAAATAATTAATGTTTTTACGAACATTATTGGACTCAATTGGAATGCAATGCATTTCACTAGCAGTTATAAGTATTTCGTCATGGAAAACAGCTTTGAAAAATAAATATACAATGAAGCCCATAAGAAGTTGCGGTGGCTCTTCGAGAAAACTAATATAAATTGCTCAAATTAACTGAGAAATAGGGAAAATCGACCTCTTGATCTCATGTCACCTCAGAAATTTGAATAGACTGCACGTGAACACTACTTTGTATTCTAATTACCTTGACAAATACTAAATTTTTGTAACTCTAAATCGAAACAATAATAGTAAAACCAAGAATACAAAAAATTTGGTATTTTATTAATCTAAAAACATTGATTTATAGTCATTTTGTTCATAGGAAGTGATATTCCACAGAGTGGTGACTGAACTGCTATCAGAAAAAGCTGCTTGTGTTTATTACGGTGATGGGGTTGGAGTAGGCTGGTATAAATATCCCGACAAACGGACGTTTTTAAAAATTCGAGAAGTAAAATATGTTGATCCAACAAGCAAGAAAGTCTTGAAATATGGTAAGTATTTCTCAATTATTTCCTACTGATCTTAGGTTTTTTATCAATACTCTTGTTAAATCATTTCACAAGCTACAAATAGTTTGTGAGGAGCAATACAAACTATTTATTTATTTATTTATTACATCACATTGATGAGTGCAACAGGCACAGCCCAAACAGCACTCATGACATCATGACAGTACAAAATTAATATGAGAAAGAGAGAGAAAAAATTTACATGCGATCAGAACCACAAATCTTAAAAAATAGAAATAAAGTATGTGATAAGATTGCAAATTAACATTTTACAGATGGCCAATTGGTTGTAATAACAGATATCAGCAATCTTGTTGAAAGATTATACGAGGGGAATGTGGATTTCAGAGAAGATAAATTGTAAGTAAAACTTGAGATACCTATCTATGATATATATCCTATATTCTTTTTAGAATAATATGCTGTTATTCATAATGTATGGTGGAACAATTCTATTTCCACAAACAAAATTTTCGCAGATATTTCTATAAAAATTTGTGAAGCAGTTTCCTAATGCAAAAAAGGACCATCTCGGAGATGTCCAACCAAGCGATTTTTTCCTGTGGTCTTGGACAGATTGAATACAGAACGTTGACATTCTAAACCTTGCGTGCTCAATTCAGGACAGAGTGACCCAAAATAAGAGCTTTGTAAAATTAATGCAGTTGCAGCAACCCAACGCCTTCCCCAACGTCATCAATTTCATCGTTAAGCACTTCTTCTTCTTCTTCTTCTTCTTCTTCTTCTTCTTCTTCTTCTTCTCTTCTTCTTCTTCTTCTTCTTCTTCTCCTTCTCCTTCTTCTCCTCCTTCTCCTTCTTCTCCTTCTCCTCCTCCTCATCCTCCTCCTCCTCCTCCTCCTCCTCCTCCTCCCTCCTTCTCCTCCTTCTCCTTCTTCACCTCCTCCTTCTTCTCCTTCTTCTTCTCCTTCTCCTCCCTCCTCCTCCTCCTCCTCCTCCTTCTTCTTCACCTTCTCCTCCTTCTCTTCTTCTCCCTTCTTCTTCTCCTCCTTCTTCTTCTTCTTCTTCTTCTTCTTCTTCTTCTTCTTCTTCTTCTTCTTCTTCTTCTTCTTCTTCATCTTCTTCTTCTTCTTCATCTTCATCTTCATCTTCATCTTCATCTTCATCTTCATCTTCATCTTCATCTTCATCTTCATCTTCATCTTCATCTTCATCTTCATCTTCATCTTCATCTTCATCTTCATCTTCATCTTCATCTTCATCTTCATCTTCATCTTCATCTTCATCTTCATCTTCATCTTCATCTTCATCTTTATCTTCATGAATTTTTGATACTACAGCGGAAAGTTTAGCATGAGGTTACGCAAATACCTGAAAATTAGGCTGGCAAAAAGAAATATATAATCTTAGAGAGGAAACGTTCATAAATGCGACCCTCAAAATACTAGATTGAATATTCTGTTGTTGTAGGACAATGGAGAAAGGGTGGAGGAGAATGAGATATTCGTTGAATTTTCTAAGAACGTTTGTACTGGAGAAAGTTCCCGATTCTTGGCTAGAACCAGTGAATTTCTATCCAAATTATAAGATCTTCTTCAATCCAAAGGCCAAAGGTCGTATTGTTTATCGAATTGGAAGACTCTGGGATGAGGACTACACTATCGATCCCAAAGATCCATTGCAGTAGGTGCTAAGTATTCAGTTTATTAAAAATTAAGTACATACCGTAAGGCTAAGCGTACACCGGTTAGTCAAGACAAGACAAGACGACATTAGTCACGTTTAGTCACAGTAATTCACATAGTTGCTTATGAAGCAACACACACCGATTAGTCATTGCATCGGTGTGTGCTGCTTCATAAGTAGCTATGTGAATTACTGTGACTAAACGTGACTAATCTCGTCTTGTCTTGTCTTGACTAACCGGTGTACGCCTAGCCTAAGAGCGGGTAACTTAGAACACTTTTTTTAATTTATTATCAAATCCACATTAAATGTTATTTTTAGTGCTTCAGCTACTATGCTGAATCAGTGGCACCCTATAAGGCTATAAGGAGGGTAAGCTTTGGTGAATTTTATGTGTTTACGACTGGCAAATAATCGGGAGTTTACTCATGTGAATTCAATAAGATAGCCTATTTTCAATAAAAGACTAATATAAGATTCAATAAAATCAGGCTCTAGCCAGGCTGAAGATAGCCTTGAATAAAACGTTGTCACGTTGTTTGTTCTGTACTGAATCTAAAAGAGTAGGACGTGTCAATCATATATGTGTTTATATGATTCATGATATTTATGTTTATGATATGATGTTCAGGCTAGGCGTACACCGGTTAGTCAAGACGAGACAAGACGAGACAAGACAGTTGGTCACGTTTATCACAGTGCTCATTAGTTGTGCAGCACACACGATTAGTCATAACTTGCTCATAGCGCAACTGCTGTGGACCATTACTGTGACCTAAAAGTGACTAATCTTGTCTTGACAACCGGTACGCCCAACTTTCAGTAATCATCCACCCACCTGTTGCGGCCCACACTTCACATCTGGTCTGGAAAACTATATGGGGAAATTGACATTTTTGTTTTTTTCGAAACAAAATCGACATTTTTGTTTTGTTCCAGCTTGTAGAATACCATGGTGGTATTGGAGTCACATTTTTTTAGGAAACTCTGTATATGACAAATTATAAAATTATATGTTGCAGGTGCATGCATGACCATAATATGTTCACAGAAGATGATATGATCAATGCTAACGAAGTTGTAGAATACAATGGTGGAAAAATGTACAGACTTGACTTTCTGGCTAAGAAACAATTGAAAAGAAAAGTAAAACTCAAAGTATGGATTTGTGCAAACAAAAAGGTAGGCCTGAACAAAAGTTTGGCAAATTTATTTTGGTTCAATATAGAAATATCTCTCTACTTAATTAGCTTTATTGTAACATTATATTGTTATAGTTATTACATGTGTTGTATTAATCAATAAAGCCTGGTTTTCATTAGTAGAGTTAGTGGTAGAGTAACTAGCATACTAACTCTACTCTACTTACTTGGTACTTAAAAACAAGTACTCTACCATCACTCTACTCTACTATGAACGTTTTCATTGGGAGAGTTCACAAGATAGTTAGTACTCGCCCAGGGAACTCTACTAATGAAAACCAGTCTTAACTTGCATTTGAACTTCCATTTATCATTTGAGTTAACATTTTTGTCAACATGATAGGCCTAATATTATTGTTCTAAAGAAATTGTAAGGACGAAAATATGCTTGAGCGACAAGGATAGAATGAAAAGGGGGAGTTCAGCTGCATTTTTTGGAACCCTTTCACCTATAATACGCCATACTTTCTCCAATTCTGCGCAAAATAATGCAGTACAGGCAATTTCGTTTCGTCAGTGACATAAAACACTGAAAACCAAGATAGCACTGTATCCCAGTTATTATTCACTATTAGATTTCTCTAAACCAAGTTGAGGGCCGTGTTATACCTCCAGACTGGAGTTAATAACAAAATTTATCAAAATTTGGAAAGAAAGAAGCAGTTTTGGACAATGTCTGTTGATTCTTCCCACATTGTAATGTATCTTGCCAATAATAATGAATAAATATTTTTTGGGACACATCTGTATTATAGACCTGGTAAAATTCTATTGATGATTATGTTTTTGAGACTGATATTCAAGTTTCGATTTAAAAGGATACAATTCTCAGAATGGAAGCAAGAATAAAAATGTTGTTTGGAAACATCTCTGGTATTATTCATCCTGACTCAGTTGTAATCAAAAGAAAAGATTACGGAAATGAGGATACCAGTCATGTAAAATTTATAGAAACCTTCTACCTCAGTGCCAGAACTTCGAAAGTTCTCAAGATTGGTAAGTAAATATAATAATGACAGCACTGATAATAATTATAATTTATCAAATGTCGTGTGTGCTAACCTCATGTTCACACAGAGATTACCAACCTCACATCATATTAACCTTACAGGTATTACCAACTATCTAAGTATGGGATTAGGTGTTATTGTTTTACTCATCTGATGAGTACTTTTGTTGCTCATCCAAGCAAAAAATGTCTAGGAGACGCTTTGTTATGATTCCCTAACGTGTACTGCCCGAGTGTTAGCTCCGTGTCCCTGACTGCTAAAGAGGAGAGGCGAAGAGTACTATACCTCTATTCATTTGATTTGACGCTTGGTATTAGATAGATAGAGAGAGATATCATTTCTTGACGTTGCTGATGACCGTAGAGTACGATGCCAAAGAAATAATACCTCTCTATCCATCTGTCCAATATGGATAACTACCACAATATCATCTTCTCTTCCACACAGAAATAATTCCTCTCCTCTTCTATGACCTGCGTCAATTTTATACAAAATCTGTAACTGGCAAAATCAAGTTTCTATTCTTTTTTCAGAAGGACATTTACCTTTAATTGTAGAGATGAGAAGTCCACCTCCACCCCCACCTGTGCAGGTGCCAAGGAAGAAAAAAAGGTAATTTCAATGAAAACATTCAATATACAGGGTGTTTCCAAAATAGACCGACATACTTCGTGAGCGCTTTTCTGACATTGGAATTAAGAAAAAAGTTCCAGTAAACATGGGTCCTAAAATTCTTTGTTTCCCATCATCATATTATATACATTTCATACATTCTATACTTCAACCATAGACAACACTGTATTGTATAGTTAGTCTACATAGTTACATTAGTTAGACAACATTGTATAGTTAGTCTATATGCTTCAACCAGGTCAAGTTCAATATCATCTCCATCTCTCTCACTCTCTTATGCTATGGAAGCCATTCGCGATAAAATGATCAAGTTGAATAGATCATTGTTTCTCTTCTCTTAAAATGACTACCTACTGGAATTATCTAAAACTTCATAGCTTATGAAAAGTTATTGATGGGTGATTCAAAAAGAATACCACAACTTTAAAAATGTGTATGTTATGAAAGAAATATCATAGAACCTTCTGTTATACATTTTTACAAAGAGTATTTAAAGAAGTTTTTTTCACTCACAAACAAGTTCAGAGATGTTCCATATTACCCCTCCAGACACTCGAGCAATATCAATCCAAAACCTCCCTCAAACTTGTTCCACACTATCTGTAGCATATCAGGCGTAACAGTTTGGTAAGCTGCTGTTATTTCTTATTGTTTCAAATCATCAATATCCATCCACCATTTATGATTTGAAACAAGGAATAACACCAGCTTACATAACTGTTACGCCTGATATGCTACAGAGAGTGTGGAACGAGTTTGAGGGATGTTTTGGGTTGATATTGCTCGAGTGTCTGGAGAAGTCTGTCGTATTGAATACCTCTGAACTTGTTTGTGAGTGAAAAAAACTCCTTTAAATACTCTTTGTAATGAAGTATAACAGACGGTTCTAACATGTTTCTTTCATTAAATACAAATTTTTAAAGTTGTGGTATTCTTTTTGAATCACTCTGTATTTTGAATATTTTTCTAAAATATGATTGCTTTGAAAACAGGCATTTCAGCATTTTGATACAATGATAGTAACCGCCTAGCCTCATCTCGATTGTTCACTCGTCTCTCTCTTTCTAGTGTCTGATTTTCCATTAAACAATTATTTTTCAAAAAAATAATCAAATGATTTTGCTATTTCAGGAGGGGGTGGTTATCGAGATTGACGCGTTGTTTTAAATCTAAGAAAAATCCTTAGAACTCAGGCATCTACAGTTCTCTTGGGACACACAATAAGCTTCGGTTGACGTGTGAGGATCTCTGAATCTTTGGATCGTTGAATCCGTCCCCTCAGAAAACATAACATAAACATCTACAGTTCTCTGTACAATTTCAATGTAATATAAGAGAAAATTGAGATGTAAATTAATAAAATAATATATTTTTGAAACTAAAATCTATTATAAATATTTATAAATCAGGAATAAATCAATGAATGTAATATAGGCTATAGATGAAGCTAGGATGGCTCATTAGGCGGCTAGCATACCGGAGCAATAAGCAACTAGCAATATTATAATATACAGTATATTGCTATATATATTATAGTTCCTTATTGCATGTTGCTAGTTGCTTGTTGCTTATTGCTCCGGTGTGCGAGCCGCCTGGGATTAGATGGATAAGAACTAGATAAAAACTATGAATGAATTGATGTAAGAGTTATAGAATATAGATCTTATGTAATTATTATATTATACTATATTAATATGATTGTATAAATTACTATTTTGTAAGAATAGTGTTCAACTCAGAAAGCAACCTAATTAAATTTCAAATGCTTCAACTCATTACTAGATGTTATTTCATGCATTATATTATTATTGTATTGTAAAATAACTAGTATTATTTTATGTATTTGCTTCTGTAGAATCTGCTTCATTTATCATTCTCATCAGTTAAATTAGAATACAATATATTTACTGTATTCTTACAATTCACCTTGAAAGACACTCCTTATCAAACAAACAATCTGAACATTATCGTTTTTTTTTCATTCTACTCGAAATGCCACAAAAATACACGAAGAACAGTTTTCAAGTTGAACACATTATTTGTGCAATAATTATTTACTGTATTACCATTCCTTTATAAATGTCATATTCGTAAATAAGTCTTAGGCCTATTCAAGGCCATTGGATTAGAATTTTATTAATATTCTATCATAAAATTAAATTTCTCAATTATTGTAGATTCGAATTTGTTCTTTGAGGATTTCAATGTCAAATAATTTTTAGTATACTAATAAGACATTTTATTAAACTAATAGACAAATGTGATATTGTTGATGAATAAAGTTGAAATTGAAATGTTATATTTTGTAGATTGATTTTTTCTCAAATTAAGAACCATACTTATAAGAAATAAGATTCCTTTTTGATGTGCCAAAATTTTATTGATTTTCTATATTTAAATCCATTCCCATAATAATTGTGATGGAATTTATTTAGTAAAGCCAAGAAGTTTTTTCTAGAATCAACTTTGTGAACTGGCTTTTCCAGAATAATAAGGCTTTTATGATTAATAAGTAAAGTTTGGCCTAAAATTGAAGATTGTGATTATAGAGAAAAGTTGAAATATTGATTCTATATTACTTTTTTTTGTTCTTTGCTGAAGAATCAGATTAATTGAGTGAAACTTTACTTTTTTGGACCAAATTACGGCGCATTTTTGATTTGAGCGCCAAAAGAATAGCTGGTGCTGTCAAAATAGTAGATAAAAATTTTCTCCATTCATTCATAAAAAGAATCCAAAGTATCTTTGTGATAGAATCAAAATTTTATAATAAATCTACGATTTCCATCATAAATATGAAATTTTAATTGAATCACTGAATAATTGTTGATATTTATTGAACAATATCTTGTTCCTACAGAATGTTAATCAGCTGGCAACATAACCTGTAAATTACGTACGCTTACGGGAGACATCTTGAATGTTGTGATTTGACGAGTGATAGAAAGTGATATAAAACCGAATTTTTTATTAAAATGTTCAATGTAGGATTAGGATAGACTTTGAATAGGGCATGGAGTTTAGTACAGAGCCTTTTGATGATTTATTTGAAGTATTCGAAGAATTGGGGAAGTAAGTACCGTACCGTTGTTATCAAAATGAACCAAGTGTATCAATAGTGTTGTATGAAAGTCTCTATTTAATGCGAATTTAATTAATGGATCTTTCGTCTATTATTTCATGAATAATATCTCAATTTTTTTTGGAAAATCCAGATTCCTTTGAATATTATTACACTGTAATCTCACACTCTGTGATACAGTGATTGTCTCAATCATGATATGACCTGCATTTTGTCAACTCGGTAGCAATGCATCAGATTTGTGGTTTTCTCTTTAGATCTGGTTTTAAATTCAAAAGAAGCAGCATTCATTATCAAAATACTCTTCTTGGTCTATAATTTTGTCAGTTGAAATGCTCATTTAAAATTTCTTCTCTCTGGAATAGACACTGTTCTCACCAGGTACATAATTATATTGAATTTATGCGGTTCAAAAACTTTCTTTGATGTTCAATATTTTCGTATTGAACCTATTCATAGGTTCTCAAACTTGTTGTAAGTTATAGCCTTAGCCTGAAAAAACTGCGAAGAAAAAATAATAATTTTCAATAGGGTATGGGATAAGAGTTAGGGGAGGGGCTTGCAAATCACACCTACATAAACTTTTTAATATCCAGAAACTACTTATAAAAAAAATGTTAACTGGTAATTCTTTAAATAGGATGGTGTCAATGAGCTCACTACTTTTCATAATCTTTTGCAATTTCATTGTGCTCTGGCTAGATTAACAATTTATCATTTTTATTACAGTATTATTGTGTTTCCATTACTCTTTTTTCATAATTTATAATCCAATCCATTCACTTATGACATCCTCTTGTTGTTTTTTAATTGATTTTTTGTTTGTTTTTCATCTATTTATCTTTGGTAGTTAAAAGTACGGTACTCATCTATATTTATTGTAAAATCTCTGTCGTTAATTTTTTTATTAGTATAATCTTTCATTGGGTAATTTGTGTATAATATTTAAAATGTTTTAATAATTCATATAGCGGGATTCTTTTAAATTGTCAGAAACAGCTGATTGATGTACGCTCGTTTACTAACTTTAAATCAGGTGTTCTCTGACAAGTTAAATGGATCCTGCTATACTCACGAACGGACTCAGGTCTTGTGAGTATGATTTCATATAATGTAGAAAATAAAACTTTTTTATATTGTAAAAAGATGAAATCAATAAATAAATTGAATTTAGATTAATTAATCGTTTCAAAATAGAGTTCAGAGTTTCAAAATCGTGTCAAAATACCGGGTAATTCAAAAAGAATACCACAACTTTAAAAATTTGTATGTTATGAAAGAAACATCATAGAACCTTCTGTTATACATCTTTACAAAGAGTATTTAAAGAAGTTTTTTTCACTCACAAACAAGTTCAGAGATGTTCCATATGAGCCCTCCAGACACTCGAGCAATATCAATCCAAAACCCCCCTCAATCTTGTTCCACACTAACTGCAGTATGTCAGGCGTAACAGTTTGATAAGCTGCTGTTATTTCTTGTTTCAAATCATCAATATTCATCCACCATTGATGATTTGGAACAAAAAATAACAGCAGCCATCCAAACTGTTACGCCTGACATGGAACACGTTGGAGGTAGGTTTTGGGTTGATATTGTTCGAGTGTCTGGAGGAGTCATATGGAACAACTCTGAACTTGTTTGTGAGTGAAAAAAACTTCTTTAATTACTCTTTAAAATGATGTATAAACAGTTTGGATGGCTGCTGTAATTTCTTGTTTCAAATCATCAATGGTGGATGGATATTGATGATTTGAAACAAGAAATAACAGCAGATTATCAAACTGTTACGCCTGATATGCTACAGTGAGAGTGGAAAGAGTTTAAGGGAGGTTTTGGGTTGATATTGCTCGAGTGTCTGGAGGGGTCATATTGTACATCTCTGAACTTCTTTGTGAGTGAAAAAAAACTTCTTTAATTCCTCTTTGAAATGATGGGTACTTGAGTATTAAACGGAGGCCACCATTACGAAACGCGCCGCGGCACTTATAGAAGGTTAAATTGTTATAGATGTTGTAGTAGAACTATTCTGGTATTGTTGTGAGTCGAGCGTTATAGGTTAGTTATAGGTTAGTTAGGTGGCCTCCGTTCAATACTCAAGTACCAAATGATGTATAACAGAAGGTTCTATTATATTTCTTTCATTAAATACAAACTTTTAAAGTTGTGGTATTCTTTTTGAATCACTCTGTATAATATCGTTTTATTATTCGATGAATGAATTTCTACGTTGTGCTTTGCAGAGGGCATTTCGCGACCGTTAAACGTTGCGTACGTCGCAGCGATGGAGCCACATTTGCGGCCAAGCTGCTGCGGAAGCGTCGCGTTTGTCGCGGCGTCGCCGTCGAAGACATAAGACGCGAGGCGCTTGCGCTGTCGCGCCTCAAACATCCCAACATTATCACCTTGCACGATGTCTACGACACGGGACAATCGGTGGTCTTGCTGCTCGAATTGTAAGTCATTATAGGCTACTGCGATTCATTTAATTTGACGCTTGGCGATCAGTAAACAGCTGGTGTTACGCAGCTTTGACACAATAATCCAAAGCAGTGGCGGATCTAGAAATGGATTTTGGGGGGGGCTTAAAACCGATGACCGGTGGTAGTTGATTATTATTAGAATGATATTCTTATGATAGGTCTCGCTTTTATTGACTTAAACTGCACTTAGTATCGTATAAAATAGGATTGTATTGCCAAATCTAATGCCTCGTTGAAATTTCAATCAGACATATGAACACTTTAAAAATAATAATAAACAAAAAATCGTACATTATAACTATTTTATAACAAAAAATTCACATTTTTGGAAGTTATCTTTTTGTACAAAATATTATTGCATATTATGTTCATTAGTTTTTCTTGAACCGAGAACCATTTTTTCTATCAATGCATCTCAATCGATTTCTCGCAATTCCACTTGATTTTTTGCTATTCCACATGATTTCCGCGAGAATTAGCAATTAATAGCTTATGATGTATTATTAACATAGATGAACTTTGAAGAGCTATACCTCGCAATCTGTTGGGCCGCCTTTTAAAAATTCTGGTATGAAATTGGGGCTTATTTAAATTGATTTTAAAATGATATTAGGTGCTGTTATGAAGAAGTTATGCTTCAGGGTTAAAATTGTCTACATGTGAAAAAATTGAGCCATTTCATAGAGGTTTTTGGCGGTATTGAAGGTTGCCGGGATCGAATAATTGGATTCAATGTTCCACGATTATACAACATAGAAAAGAACCGGGCTACCCCATTTCATGCGAAGTAAACCCTACTTTTGATCACAATTTCACTGGCCTATATCACTTTTGAAGACGTAGAAGTAATGGTGGAATTCGGTCATTCTTGCTAATGAATGTTTATATTAAGAGCTTAAAAACTAATTTATAAATAATATATTATAATATTTATAATTTATGAAATTTATAAATATTATAATTATATATTATATAATATTTGTATGAATTTACATTCTCATAAAAAATTTCCAGGCGTTTTGGGGGGGGCTTCAGCCCCAAAGCCCCCCCCGTAGATCCGCCACTGATCCAAAGACTTTTAGGGCCGGTTCATGAGCTCGGGATTAACGGGTGGCCACAGTATCATCGACAAACGTTAGCCACGACACTATGTACTAAGGGCTCTCTATGCTGCTAACCCACTAACCTTTCTAGACAAACGTTTGTTAATGCTACGGTAGCCACCCGTTTTAGTCTAGGACTTGGCTAAATCCCGAGCTCATGAACCGGCCCTTGAAGTCCTTGAAAGACCTTTTTAAGGCAATAACAATTCACTCATAAATGTGCAAAAAAGCCATAAATGAACAAACTTTCAACTGTGTATCAGTAAAATAAATTCAGATTACTCTCTTCCGTTTTATTTTTCTCGTATTACTTATTCGTGATATGTTCATATTTCTTCAGTCTTAAGGTTCATTACCTTTCTATCTAATTCAAGATATGTGAAATCATATCTTTTATCAAGCTCTAACACTGTTAAGTGTTAATGAAAGGGATATATTCATATCTCCTTTTCCAAGAACGTACATTTAGGGCCGGTTCATGAGCTCGGGATTTAGCCAAGTCCTAGACTAAAACGGATGGCTATTATAGCATCGACAAACGTTTGTCTCGAAAGGTTAGTGGGTTAGCAGCATAGAGAGCCCTTAGTACATAGTGTCGTGGCTAACGTTTGTCGATGATACTGTGGCCACCCGTTTTAGTCTAGGACTTGGCTAAATCCCGAGCTCATGAACTGGCCCTTAGATGTTCAAACTTCGCTGTTTCATGTAGTAGATAAATCACATAACATCATTTTGCTTTACATCTTCTCATTGAATAATTTAAAAATTTCTGTACATTTGTTGATTAATTATTTGTATATTTTACTATTATAATCTAGAATTTAAGCCGTTATATTTGTTATCTACATGAATAAAGTAAATAATCTAATACAATCTTCCCGTACAGTTCTTTTTTCATTGACTTTTTCATAATAATTATTCATTTCCCCTTTTCTTTCTCTTTCCCCGGTTCTACTCTCCTTCTCTTTAATATCAGCTGTTTTTTTATTAATTTTTCCATAATAATTATTCATTTCTATTCTATATGTTTATAAATAAGGCTAGGCGTACATTGGTTAGTCAAGACACGATAAGTCACGTTTAGTCACAGTAATTCACATAGTTGCTGATTAAGCAGCTCACACCGATGCAATGACTAATCGGTGTGTTGCTTCATCAACCAAGCAATGTGACTAAACGTGACTAATCTGTCTTGTCTTGCCTTACCAGCCGGTGTACACACACATTATGGAGCAACACACTGATTAGTCATTGCATCGGTGTGTGTTGCTTCATAAGCAACTATGTAAAGTACTGTGACTAAACGTGACTAATCTTGTCTTGACTAACCGGTGTACGCCTAGCCTAATTTGTAATTTTGTTGTGCAGAGTGACGGGCGGTGAGCTGTTTCATTATGTGGGCGATGAAGGTCATTTGGAGGAGAGGAGAGCCGTGCACATTGTGAGACAGATATTGGATGCTGTACAGCACATGCATCAAATACATTTGGCACATCTCGATCTCAAGGTAAGAATGAAACTCAATTATGCTGTAGCACGCACTTGTTGAGAGCAGGCTACAATTATGTCATATTCGCTGTGAGCATCTTACTTTTTTTAATCGTTGGCTTTCTATCTTTGTCACTCGAATGTTCTCAATTTATTATTGGATGGAACAACCAATTGATGAATTTCATGAATGTAAAAATATGATACAGTAGTAAATTTTAGAACGTTCAAGATAGGCAAACTTATGTTTTGCATTCATAAATTCATTCTCATGTCTCAGTGCTGAAGAAAATATGAAAAAACACAGAATTTGTAGTCTTCAAATAGCCATATCTCGGTTATTTATTATCCGATTCTTGAAAATTATTTATCATTTTATTCAAAATAAAATTCTCTACATTTTTGTATCCTAAAGTTTTATCGTAAATAAGGAATATTTCTCCGGTAAAATCGAATTGAAAATTTTAGTCGGTCGCCATTTTGGAAAAAAACAGATATTGAAATTTATTGATATATGTATTTTGTGAACCACACCTTTAATTATACCCCTACCAAATTCCATGAGGAAATA
The DNA here is from genome assembly GCA_017141395.1 of Laodelphax striatellus. Lineage (NCBI taxonomy): Eukaryota > Metazoa > Arthropoda > Insecta > Hemiptera > Delphacidae > Laodelphax > Laodelphax striatellus. The sequence continues at coordinate 8,243,272 of CM029537.1, read as the reverse complement.
TTGTTTTTTTTAACGAGATATGATGAAAAATATTAAAAACACAAAATGGCGGATTACAGGTAAACTAAGGAGAAATCAGCATTTTGCCAACGACATTTTCTGTTGGTTCTGACTTGTAGAATACTGTGGTAGTACTGGAGTCACTATTTTTTGGGACACCCTGTATTTATTGCCTCTCTTTGAAACAATTATTTGAGAAAAGATACCTCTGATATTGATATTTGCAGCCGGAGAACGTGCTGGTGGTGGAGCGCTGCGAATTGCCGCATATCAAAGTAATCGACCTGGGTCTGAGTCAGTGGCTGGACGAGGCGACGGATGTGAAAACTGTGTTCGGCACCCCTGAATTTGTGGCTCCCGAGGTGGTCAACTTCGACACACTGTCGCTGGCCACTGACATGTGGTCGGTTGGCGTTATCACCTATATACTGTGAGTAGCACCTAAATAACAGTTTAAATAACGTTTAGGCTAGGCGTACACCGGTTAGTCAAGACAAGACGAGACGAGATTGGTCACGTTTAGTCACAGTAATTCACATAGTTGCTTATGAAGCAGCACTCACCGATGCAATGGGCCGTATGAATAAAAACTGAGCATATGCTCATAAGCACGAGCATGAAGCATAAGGTTTTGCTTTGAGCATTAGATAGAACCATAAGCATTTGCTCATTTTTATTTGAATAATCTTTACCTTATACTCTTACCTCATGCTTCTGAAATCTGTAGCAAATGCTTATCTATTTTAAAGATTTTTCATCAGCTTTCATTTAAGATGATTCATCTTACTTTGTTATTATATTAAAAGGTTAGAATTCCGGATCATTTAGAATTTTACAGCTCATTTCAATAACATAGTTTATTCATACAATTTTGAGCATAACCTCTATTTTTGAGCAAATGCTCAAACTAATTTTTGGATGAGCATGAGCATAAGGTTTTGCTCGCTTCATAAAATGAAGCATATATATTATGCTCAATATTTTAGAAGTATAAGCAAATGCTCAACTTTATTCATACGGCCCAATGACTAATCGGTGTGTGTTGCTTCATAGGTAACTATGTGAATTACTGTGAATAAACGTGACTAATCTCGTCTTGTCTTGTCTTGACTAACCGGTGTACGCCTAGCCTTAGAGTTAATTTTGTTAAACGTAGTTTAATCAAAGATTGTGCATTTAGGCACTAAAAAATATAATTATATAACAAATAGTATCATTTGATGGAAACTAAGCCTAAAGCTACTTCTTCTTCTTAGGCTAGGCGTACACCGGTTAGTCAAGACAAGACAAGACTACATTAGTCACGTTTAGCCACAGTAATTCACATAGTTGCTTATGAAGCAGCACACACCGATGCAATTAGTAATCGGTGTGTGTTGCTTCATAGGTAACTATAGCAGGATCCATTTAACTTGTCATAAGACATATGATCGACGAGCATATGATCACAATACTTAACCTACAAATGCTGAATCTCGCAGATTATCGAAAAGGTCTTTTAAAAAGTTATTCTTTGAAAGGTATTCTTTAAAAAGGTCTTTTAAAGACTTTAAAGGTCTTTAAGACTCTCAAGCCTTTTGATTATTGTGTCGAAATCACTGTTCAATTATTACTGGATCAGCTGATTTATGACAAGTTAATTGGATCCTGCTATATGTGAATTACTGTGGCTAATGTCGTCTTGTCTTGTCTTGACTGTATTTATAGGCATAAAATTGTGTTCTTAATAAAAAAATTATCATTTCAAGACAAGATTAGATTAGTCTTGTTTAGTCACAGTAATTCACATAGTTGCTTATGAAGAGCACACACCGATGCAATGACTAATCGGTGTGTGTTGCTTCATAGGTAACTATGTGAAATACTGTGACTAAACGTGACCAATCTCGTCTTGTCTTGTCTTGACTAACCGGTGTACGCCTAGCCTAAAGATATTCTATTCTTAATTTAAAAACTGTACGATCCTACACATGCCAAACACAGAATTCAATTAATATGTTGGAGTGACTTAAATAGGCTACTAAAATTCTCTGGTAATTTTTCGATATGTTTAATTTGATTATCATTCAAATTTTGTAATTTTTCTCTCCTATAGTTTCAAACAACGTTTCTATAAAACTATTTGTTTTTTTATTCGAAATTTTGTTATTTTTCCGAATAGGTTGAGTGGTGCTTCGCCATTTCTAGGGGAAACAAAACAGGAGACGTACTCGAATGTGGCCAATGGGACTTTTTCGTTTGACAAGGAGTACTTTGAATTTATCAGCGACGATGCCAAAGATTTCATTTGCCGGCTGTTGGTGAAGGACCCAAGGTTAGTTGAATTCAATTTGAAAATTTATATTCATTTATTCATAGATTAATTTATTAATTTATCCATTTACTCTGGTAATTAGAGGGTAGCTCAGGAGGACCTGCGTGAGTAACTAATGAGTAGAACTGTGTGGAATTAAATAAATTTAAAGCGGTACTCACTTTTATAATATTAGCGGGTTTACGATTCACGGGGCTGCCATACACGAGCGTCATGGAACAGCGACTGATTGATGAGGTGACTCCTTCTCGTAGCGTTGAGGAAGGAAGTAGTGGGGGTAAGGACAGGCATTTTCGCGACGGCACAAACTGATTACAGCACTATCTTTACCATACTCATTCGTTTATTTATTTTTATTAAATTCATTCAATCACAAAATCATGAAATTATAATCTGGGAGAGAAAAACCAGGCTGAGCCTGTACTATTTCTCTTCAGAAACTCTAAGGCTAGGCGTACACCGGTTAGTCAAGACAAGACAAGACGAGTTCAGTCACGTTTAGTCACAGTACTTCACATAGTTGCTTATGAAGCAACATATATCATGGTCCACCATGTCAAACGCTTTTTTCAAATCTAGAAACAATCCTGCAACTTGATTTCCTTTATTCTTCCCTTCAGCTCTGAGGTAAATTTCAATAGTACATGAACCCATTCATTCATTTGTCGAACTTATTTTAAGAGAATCAACATTAATAATAACTATTCTAACATTAAAAGTAGTCTCGCTTCTCTTGGTAATACTAAAAACGATGAGAACTAAGGCTAGGCGTACACTGGTTAGTCAAGACAAGACAAGACGATATTAGTCACGTTCAGTCACAGTACTCTACATAGTTGCTTATGAAGCAACACACACCGATTAGTCATTGCATCGGTGTGTGTTGCTTCATAAGCAACTATGTGAATTACTGTGACTGAACGTGACTATTATTTGTAGTACTGTTAACGCAATTCACTATTTTTGAAGGTAAACAATTTTTATAAAGTTGAATTGAAATTTTTATTTTTCTCTATTTTAGAGGACGAGATTCAGTCTGGGACAGCTTGCAACATTCGTGGATCAAGAAAAATTCGACTGAGGTGAGATACGTTTTTATTCATTGTGTTTGATTGTTAGTTTTCAATGTTCACTAAATTAATCGAACTCATTATAATATAGGTGAAACGAAAATCCAAAGAAATCTACATAAAGAGTTTTGAAGAGCACTGCAACAGCAAACATTGACTGAAAATAAATTAAGGGCCGGTTCATGAGCTCGGGATTTAGCCAAGTCCTAGACTAAAACGGGTGGCTAACGTAGCATCGACAAACGTTTGTCTCGAAAGGTTAGTGGGTTAGCAGCATAGAGAGCCCTCAGCACATAGTGTCGAGGCTAACGTTTGTCGATGCTACTGTGGCCACCCGTTTTAGTCTAGGACTTAGCTAAATCCCGAGCTCATGAACTGGCCCTTAATATTCTTTCTATAAGGCTAAGGGCCTGGTCACATACGATTGTGGTTTGCTTTACTTCACTTCACTAACAAAGCTAACTGGTTTACTTCACTTCACTTACTCGCATTTAATCGTATGGTATATAGTAAGTGAAGTGAAGCAAAGCAAACCACAATCAAAGTAGCATTGTAAGTGAAGTAAAGTAAAGCAAACAACAATCGTATGTAACCAGGCCCTTAGCCTTGTTCAAAGTCTATACCATGTCATCCAGTTTCTTCTTCAATATGAAATTATTTGAAAATTCTGAAATTGTTCTGCTTTTGTTTTCGAAGAGGAAATTGGAGTTTTAGTAAGATATGACATAACCTGAATTTGGACTGTTTGTATAAATTGGAAGAGGAACAGTTTTGGGCATAAGCATGTTGTACTCTCCTTTGTAAATTATTGAATAAATGATTGAATGATTGATACAATACTTATATGGTCACATCATAGTAGATGAATTCGTTTACACTGCCATCATTGTGTACAAAAGCTTTTATGAGGTAATTCATTGTCAGTCCAGGTGTCTTAGCAAAGTGAACTAACTGTACTTAAGTAAAGAGGGGTGCCTTGTAAGTCCCATTTTTGGCCAACTTAGAAGTTTTACCCCTTAATGGACAACCATCAAATTTGTCCGTCTATCCGAGGCTGTGTCTCGCACTCTTGACTCTGTGTTCGTGACAGTCATAATCTATAATGCAAACTACCGATTTGTATTGATTTCTTACACCATTAGCATTAAATTGGTTTCTTCTTTTCTCCTCCTGTTCTACCTTCCCCCCCCAACACTTTCTCTCTCTTTCTTTCTCTCTTTTTGTCGATGAATTATTAATTTGACATTCCACCTGTTCTTCAAGTTTCACTTGTTAGTCGTGAACATTACTTGGGATCGCGTAGGTTTGATTTTAAACCCTTTTGTTTTATTTCTCTCCTAATTCAATAGATTAATTAAAAACGTTGTAAAATACTGTAGTAGTGTTGTTCTATAGTTTGTTCGTGTACTATATAGCGTTTCAAACAAGATAGAAGTAGTGATTTCGTTCTAAAAAATCTTTTACTTTGGATTAGCATGGGACAATAGGTATGAAAAATGATAATTTTGTACTTGATTAAAACTTAATTAGTAAAACAGTTTGCTGTTATGACGGAAAATTATTGTTGATCTTAACAACATTACAATTCAAAGAGGGAAATGAACTTTTCACTTATTTGTAAGCGATTTTAGATTATTTTGTGTGAATTTTAAAGACAGTAAAAAGGAGTGCAACTAACCTTCAGCGGTCACCTATCAATAAAGCTGCCATATCTCAGTTAATATTCGTCCAATCTTGAAAAATAAGGTGTCAATCGATTTGTACTGTAATTGAATTTACTAAAAAAGTTATTCTTGTAAAATTTTTGTAATATTGACGGTTTTCTAGTTATTTAAGAAACAAAATTTTAAATGGCCGCCACTTTGTTTTATGAGTTTGAAAAATTGTCATAATTTTTTTGTAGATTTGTCTAGTTGTCATAAAGGTTGGTGCAAACTTTCAATCTCATATGTTTAACCATTATTTAGAAAAAAATAATAAGTAGAAAAAACAAAATGGCAGCTGTGTGAGTAACTAAGGACTTCTGGACAATTTAAATATGCGAAATAAAAACTGCGAAATAAGTAGAACAAAATAAGCAAAAACAAAATGGCAGCTGTGTGAGTAAGCTGTGTGAGTAACTATGGACGTCTGGACAATTTAAATATGATATTTAGATATGTTTCTTACCAGGGGGCTGTCATTAGAAGGAGTAAGTATCATTCTATGTTAAACTCTGAGTCTCGATCACTAGTTTATTTTGCTGTATTTGAATTCAGAGCCTTTATGTCATAAAATCAAAACTGTTGAGAGAATATGGTTAATATTTACGGCAAAATATAAATCTTAGATTCTTTGAGGTTGGTTTTAAAAGTGATTCTTTACAGGTTAGAAAGTCTAATTCAGGTCTTTAACTTCTAAACATTACTTTCAAACTTTTGATTATTCTTCAAATCATTGATCAATTTTACTGATCAGCTTTTGAATCTGTTAATCAGAATCAGCTGATTATTATCAATTTACGATGGATCCGTCCACTATATCTACTATTTCTCTTTTCCAGTCCTAAGATGTCATTTGTTACAGACACCACAAACAATCAACAAAGCACTCGGACAACATAGAAGCTGCTTCTCCTCCTGTCGCAGCCCTATGTCGCTGCTGGAGGCGGTCGGCAGCGGCGACATTGTCGCAGTGGAGTCGCAGCTTGCCGTTGCGGCCGACGAGCGACGGCTTTCTGCGGCACTGGGCCTGGCTGCCGAGACGGGTCACGTGGCCATGGTGCGACTGCTGATCAATGCCGGCGCCAGTCTAGGCCCGATGCCGATGACGTCAGAGCTAGGGGGCGAGAGTGGAGTGATGACGTCAGAGGTAGGAGGCAGCTGATTGTTAATTTTATTTCATTTATCCTACAGTTCCTAGTTGAACATAAGAAATTAATCAATGAAATGATATTTAGGGCCGGTTTCCGAGCTCGGGATCTAGCCAAGTCCTAGACTAAAACGGGTAGCTACCGTAGCATCGACAAACGTTAGCCTCGACACTATGTAAAGGGTGGCGCATAAAGAACGGATGTTTTTCAAAGTGTTATAAGAAAGTTTATTTGAATCATACATTTATCTTCCTAACACCAAAATACTAAGTAAATAACGCAATTTGAGAATTTGTATGAAAAATTCCAAAACAATCAATCAATCAATATTTATTGCCAAAAAGTAAATAGGTTAAAAATACAACAATAATATTGGTTAACAATACAAAAGTAAAATTGGTACAACACTAGCATAAAATACAAAATAAATAATTACCTTGAGAATAAATTTTAAACCATCAACAGTATTGTTAACACTTAAGTATAACACTTGAGTATATTTTAGAAATTAGATAGGAAAGATTTCGCCCTTAATGCGTTAATGCTCATTAAAAGCCTCAAATTGGTCCTTAACTTTTGATACAGCAGCAATTCATTCATGTATTGCAGTATTCAAATCTTCAATGTAACGATATTTACGATAGTAAACTTGAATTTCAAGTAAAGAAGAATCTTATGCCAATAAGCTCGACTTGAAACTTTCTGCTGAAGCTCCGTTGAACGACGATTGCAGATTCATTCTATTGGAAATATTGTTCTACAGCAAATACGCGATTTTGCAAGGTCAATTGCGCCATTGATACTAAAACTGGATACTTCAACCTACAAAATGGTGTCGCTCTGCGGTCACAGACAGCTCTAGTCCACTGATACTATCCTACTCAAATCCATCCATTCTTTTTGCGCCACCCAGTACTAAGGAGGTGGCACAGGCTCTCTATGCTGCTAACCCTCTAACCTTTCGAGACAAACGTTTGTCGATGCTACGGTAGCCACCCGTTTTAGTCTAGGACTTGGCTAAATCCTGAGCTCGGAAACCGGCCCTAAATTATATTATTAAGCATTAAGCCCCCAAGATATAGCTGCCGCGACCTTTTTATTAGGGGAAAACTTCCTACTTTGCCAGCTCTTTATATACTTGAGATATGTGTTTATACTAAGAAAAATATCAACACCTTCAGCCGGTATGGAGACTCACATAACTATAATACTCGCCACTCTAATATGATTTCTTCTGTTTCACATAGAACTGTTTTATTTGAGAAGTCACCTCAGTTAAGCGGTCCAAAAATATATAATGCCTTGCCACCTGAATGAAAAGAAGAGGAAAACCACAAAATATTCAAAATTAAACTTAGAGATTGGCTAGTTACTAGACCATTTTATACGGTAAATGAGTTTTATAACTTGACTGCTTAGTTATCTGTAATATTGAGGTCGGTTAATTTGTCTGATTTGGTTTTAGTCATATGAAAATCCAAAATATGGTGTTATTTTATAGTAATATTAATATTGACCCATCCTCTGTCTACTTTTGTAGATGTTTGGGATGTAGTGAAAAAACTAAACTAAACTAAACATTATATAGTTTTATCAATTAATTAGCAGGTCACCTGTGCTTCGCTACGGTCAATCAATTGCATACAATTTTCGTATCATATGAAACATTTTTAAATGTGACGTCACAGGTTGAAGGCGAGAAAGGAGTGATGACGTCAGAGCTAGGAGGCGAAACGCCGTTGATGCGGGCGGCAAGGGCTGGACACGCCGATGTGGTGAACGTGCTGATTGAGGCCGGTGCTTGTTTGTCCACACAGAATAAGGTCAGTGGATGTAATGATAACTTATTTTATTGACATTAATATTCACATTTCTGGAAATGCATCATGCAAATACATCTCAAGAGCAGAGGTCGCATTGCAGGATATCAGATCAAATATTCTTCTATTTCACAAAAATACATTTTTGAAATAAAGATACACTTGTTAATAATTCACTGGAATACCCCTTCGAAGATTTTTTTTGCTAGGGATGACGCCCACATAAGCTCTAAGCTTGTGCGTGGGTAATGAGAAGGATGATGATGATGATGAGTGATGAATGGACCTACAGCTTTAGATAGGTTCCGAACCACCGGGAAGCGATTTTGAAGCTCATAAAATTTTGTATTTAGTGTAGCTGGTCACCATTACAACGGAAGTTACCTGATGGATACTCAGGTGATTTCTTCATTGAGGAAAAATTGGTAAAATATGAAGAAGGTAACAAATCACAGAATTAAGAAAATAAGAGGAAAACCTATAGAGCAAAACATTAGATTAAGTTGATCTTAGTGCCAATATACAGACTGAATAGTTACTGCTGGAAGATAGATGGAATATCTATTGACTATACAACATCCATAGTAATAGAACATGCAAGCTTATTTATATTCTGGTATAAATAAATGAATAAGTAGAGAAGTAAATAAATAAAAAATTAATGAACATATAAATACATGAGTGAATAAATAAATGAATTAATGAATAAACAAATTAATTAGTTGATAAACAAACAATTCAATCAATTTTTATTCGCTTTATTGCAAACAAACATATGAATAAATTGACAAATCAATAGATGAATAAAGGTTTGTAACCTTTGAGATTATTTCCCTAGTATCGAAAGTATTGGAGTACTGGTAGATTAAGCAGTTATATTCTAAGTGTAAAATAACGCTGTAAAAGTAAAATTGTATATGTTATCTCAGTAATATTTTGTTGTATATATTGTGTGTTTTGGAAAATAAATCTGATTTTAATTTGAATTTAGGACGGAGACACGGCACTTCACTTGGCAGCCGCGTGGGGACGGCTGGAGTGCGCGTGCGCGTTGGTGGAGACGGGCGGCGCGTCTTCCGATTGGCTGAACGCGGCGCTGGCCACGCCCCTCCATCTGGCGCTGGCCAATCGCCAGTCGACGCTCGCCTGCTATCTGCTCAACACGGCTGGTGCTGATTATGAGCTGGAGGACGGGGTGCGTTGAAAACCAAATCAGTAATTTATTCGCCATAAAATAACATAATGATACGAATTTGAATAGAATAATTAATGGGAAATAACACAACAATTGGATAACATGCAGTTGTGGAGTTGCATAGCATAATTGATAGAAAACTTTCTAATATCGAACAACTTTTATCGATATTTTAAATACAGAGTGATTCAAAAAGAATACCACAACTTTAAAAACGTGTATTTAACGAAAGAAACATCATAGAACCGTCTGTTATACTTCATTACAAAGAGTATTTAAAGACGTTTTTTCACTCACAAACAAGTTCTGAGATGTTCAATATGACACCCTCCAGAACCTCGAGCATTATCATCAAACATCCTCAAACTCGTTCCTCTCTGTAGCATATCAGGCGTAACAGTTTGGTAACTGTTATTTCTTGTTTCGATCATCAATATTCATCCACCATTGATGATTTGAAACAAAATAACAACAACTTCCAATATACGCCTGATATTTTGAATCACCTCGATCACTATATTCATCTTTATTGGTTAATGTGTATTTGTATATTTCAAACTGCTCGAAAGTGTTTAATTCATGACCTTTCTTTTTTATGTGTAGGATGTTGAGGTTGGTGGTATCGATGTCAGTAGAAGAGTGGCCTGTTTGAATGAGGTGATTTGCAAATACCGGGTTATCATAAAAGAATGGTGCGGTTTCAAGAGAATTGGTGCGATTTTCTGACAAACATTTGACGCGGATCAGTTCATGATTCCTGTCTAATTTTGGTTGTTTGGCTTGAACGCTGGTTTCTATAAAAATTCAATCTTCGCACCATTCTTTTATGATAACTCTGTATTATATTTTGTATAATTCGATTTCAGATGGGCGAGCGTGCCTTACACCTGGCCTGTCGCGAAGGTCTACAGGATGTGGTCGAAATGCTCTGTCTAACGCTGATGTGTGCCACAGACGTGGCTAACAGACACGGCCTCTATCCACTGCACATCGCTGCAAGGCACGGCCACACTGATATTGTCAGGTAAAATTACTTTTTTTTTATGGTGTTCTTTTTCATCTTCCTCTTCTTCTTCCACTTCTCATTTCTTCTACTTTTCTCTTCTTCTTCTCCTTCTCTCTTCTTCAGTTCTTCTCCTCCTTCCTTCTTCTTCTCTCTTCTTCTTTTCTCTTCTTCTTATTGTTCTTCTCCTAGTTTCTTCTTCTTTCATCTTCTTCTTCTCCTTCTCTCTTCTTCTCTCTTCTTCTTCTTCTTCTTCTTCTCCTCCTTCTCTCTTCTTCTTCTTTCATCTTTTCTCCTCTTCTTCTTCTTTTCTTCTTCTCCTTCCTCCTTCTCTCTTATTCTCTCTTCTTCTCTCTCTTCTTCTTCTCTCTTCTTCTTCTTCTCTTCTTCTTATTCTTCTTCTTCTCCTCTCTTCTTCTTCTTCTCCTCCTTCTTCTCTTCTACTTTTCTTCTTCTCCTCCTCTTTCTCTTCTTCTCCTCCCTTCTTCTCCTCTCTTCTTCTCCTCTCTTCTTCTTCTCATTTTTCTTCTTCATCTTCTTCTTCTCTCATCTTCTTCTTCTTATTCTCCTCCTCTTTCTTCTTCTCCTTTCTTCTCCTCCTCCTTCTTCTCCTCTCTTCTTCTTCTCCTCCTTCTCCTCTTTTCTCCTCTCTTCTCCTTCTTCTTCTTCTTCTCTCTTCTTCTCTCTTCTTCCTCCTCCTTCTTCTTCTCTTCTTCTTCTTCTTCTTCTCCTCTTCTTCTTCTTCTCTTCTTCTTCTTCCCTCTTCTTCTCCTCTCTTCTTCTTCTTCTCTTTTCTTCTTCTTCTTTTTCTTCTTCTTCTTCTTCTTCTTCTTCTTCTTCTTTTCTTCTTCTTCTTCTTCTCTTCTTCTTCTTCTTCTACTTCTCCTTCTTCTTCTCCTCCTTCGTCTTCCTCTTTTACCACTTCTTCTTCTTTCTTTTCTCCTTCTTCTTCTCGTTCTTCTCTTCTCTTCTTCTTCTTCTCCTTATTCTTATTCTTCTCCTTCTCTCCTCTGTTCTATCTCCTATTTTTTCTTCGTCTTCTTCTTCCTTCACATAATCTTTTTCCGTTTATTTTCCTCTTATTCATCCTTATATTCTTCGTTTCTCCCATTCCTTTCTCCCCTTCTCCTCATTCTTCTTCTTTCCCTTAACTTTTCCTTTTCTTTTTTTGTCTCTCCATCTCATTTTTCTTCCTTTTCTAATCATCTTTTCCTCTTTTGTCCGTCTTCACCTTCATCTTCTTTATCTTGATTCTTGTTCTTGATCATTCACGACTGCATTTTATTCTTTTCCTCTTTCCCCTTATTTGTAGGATAATAATTCTCCCCCTCCATTTGCTTCTACCTGCTTGACTTGCTTAGCGCCCTGTAATATTATGTTATTGTTTTAATTGTTATGTGATTATGATTATTAATCTATGTTATTTGTTAGTATTTAAAAGTAGTAGTCCTAGTGAGAGCTGCTAAACTTATCAATTTGAATAATAGTAGATTAGAAAAAACCTTCTTCTTCTTCTTCTTCTTCTTCTTCTTCTTCTTCTTCTTCTTCTTCTTCTTCTTCTTCTTCTTTGCTTCTTCTTCTTCTTCTTCTTCTTCTTCTTCTTCTTCTTCTTCTTCTTCTTCTTCTTCTTCTTCCTTCTTCTTCTTCTTCTTCTTCTTCTTCTTCTTCTTCTTCTTCTTCTTCTTCTTCTTCTTCTTCTTCCTTCTTCTTCTTCTTCTTCTTCTTCTTCTTCTTCTTCTTCTTCTTCTCCTTCTTCTTCTTCTTCTTCTTCTTCTTCTTCTTCTTCTTCTTCTTCTTCTTCTTCTTCTTCTTCTTCTTCTTCTTCTTCTTCTTCTTCTTCTTCTTCTTCTTCTTCTTCTTCTTCTTCTTCTTCTTCTTCTTCTTCTTCTTCTTCTTCTTCTTCTTCTTCTTCTTCTTCTTCTTCTTCTTCTCCTTCTTCTTCTCCTTCTTCTTCTTCTTCTTCTTCTTCTTCTTCTTCTTCTTCTTCTTCTTCTTCTTCTTCTTCTTCTTCTTCTTCTTCTCCTTCTTCTTCTTCTTCTTCTCTTCTTCCTCTTTCCTTCTTCTTCTTCTTCTTCTTCTTCTTCTTCTTCTTCTTCTGCTTCTTCTTCTTCTTCTTCTTCTTCTTCTTCTTCTTCTTCTTCTTCTTCTTCTTCTTCTTCTTCTTCTTCTTCTTCAGTGGAAAAAAAATTGTTTTAATACTGTTTATGCTTGAACACTACCTTGTATTGTGAATTAGGTCTGCGTGTCTGTTTAGTATTTGAAAATGAGTTTGATTCATTGCTTTCTCGACAGGATACTGTGCCTGGCCGGATGCAATACAGAGCAGAAGAATGCGGATGGCATAAGAGCCGAAATCACTGCCATAAAACACGGACACAACGACATCAGTCAGCTGTTAACCAAAGTCAAAAATGTAAGTTATTGAAAGCTAATCCTAGCTTCCACTACAGAGACTCTGTAGGCAACGTATACTAGAATACGCGGTAGAGTCCATGAGTTAGTTACGCAGAAGTATGATGCGATTATGACCTGAACCCTACTTTCTATAATTTATAATCATTATCCTACCGGAAATTCAACCCTATCCGTGATACGGATTCCAGTATCCATGGTGTAGTCTAATCACAATGTGGCCATTAGTGTGAAAGGATCCATATTAATTTATTAATTAAATGATTAATTTATTATATAACATTTAAAATATTAATTTATTTAGCTTATGGCTTTTAATAGTGGGGAGACCCGAGAAGGGTTGTTCCACTTCGCCAACATAACCAATATTATCCCTTGTTATGGAAAATGGTGTAAGTTTGTTTCACTAAAGGTTGGTTTTCGTTACTGCTACCGAGTGCCGCAGCGGAGCCCGACCCAGCGTTGCCAGATGCTTTGCATCTGGCAACGCTGCAGGCACTCACCTAAACGAAACCTCAAGTAAATCAAAAAGTATTTTTTGAATTCATAAAGTGCGTATTATTTTCTAGGGAGATCTTCTATGATAAGATTTGAAATTTGTTCTATTATTTTTGAATAGAATACAATTAATTTTTTTGCGCCTAAATACAAAAAGTACATATGCCATGAAATTCACAGTAATGTATTACAAAGTAAATCTTGGGCGCTAGCTGTGAGTTCATTCAATTATAATTATAGTCCACCTATAAATACTGGTTGAATCTGAGATGATGACCCCTGAAGTCTGAAGGGGAGAGGAGAAAGAATGTTGGCGAGTTCTTATCGGTATTGCTTTGAGTTGTTAACTCAACAAATTCCTTCCAGGGGTCATGATTTCAGATTCAACCAGTACAGTATGCTTGTAAAATAATGTCATTTCTATTGTAGATTGAAATCGTAACCCTTAACTTCACCTTAAGCCTACTTTTTTATGTCTTCATCTCTATCTTCTTCCTTTATTAACCATCTTTTCCTCTTCTACTTTCTCTTTTCTGGCTTCACCTTCATCTTCTTTATCTTGATTCTTGTTCTTGATCATTCACGACTGCATTTTATTCTTTTCCTCTTTCCCCTCATTTGTAGGATAATAAATCTCCCCCTCCATTTGCTTGTAAAATAATGTCATTTCTATTGTAGATTGAAATCGTTTGTCAACCAATTGTAATTGCTTTGAGTTGTAAACTCTACAAATTCCTTCCAGGGGTCATGATTTCAGATTCGACCAGTACAGTATGCTTGTAAAATAATGTCATTTCTATTGTAGATTGAAATCGTAACCCTTAACTTCACCTTAAGCCTACTTTTTTATGTCTTCATCTCTATCTTCTTCCTTTATTAACCATCTTTTCCTCTTCTACTTTCTCTTTTCTGGCTTCACCTTCATCTTCTTTATCTTGATTCTTGTTCTTGATCATTCACGACTGCATTTTATTCTTTTCCTCTTTCCCCTCATTTGTAGGATAATAAATCTCCCCCTCCATTTGCTTGTAAAATAATGTCATTTCTATTGTAGATTGAAATCGTTTGTCAACCAATTGTAATTATCGAAGATCTGATTTTGACTTGACTGTGATTGTTGTAGGTGGGAGCGAGAGAATCGTACATCAAGCAGCTGTCTGGAGATCGACAGAAAGACGCCCTTCCGCGCATCAACATACAGCTGTTCGGGCACTCGGGGGTGGGAAAAACCACCCTTGTCGAGTCGCTCAAAGCCGGCTACTTCACCAGCTTCTTCAGAAGACACCCCACCGTTCTCTCAAGATGTGAGTTAGTTTTCAAACATTTCTTTTCATCTTCTTCTTTTTTCTCTTATACTTCTTCTACTTCTTTTCTTCTTCCTCTCCTTCTCATTCTCCTGTTCTTCCTCCCTCTCCTCCTCCTCCTTTCACTCGCTCCCCTCTTCTAGTACTCTTCTTCTTCTTCTTCTTCTCCTCTCCTCCTTCTTTCCTTCCTCCTTCTCCTCCTCCTCTCCTCCTTCCCTCTCCCCTCCTCTTTCTCCTCCCCTCCTTTCTTTCCTCCACCCTCCTCCTCCTCCTCCTTCTCCCTTCACCTTCTCCTCCTCCTCTTCCTCCTTCACCTTCTCCTCCTTCCTTCTCCTCCTTCACCCTTCTCCTCCTCTTCCCCCTCTCTCCTCATCCTTCTCCTCCTTCCCTCTCCCTCCTCCTCCTCCTCCTCCTTCACCTTCTCCTCCTCTTCCTCCCTCCCTCTCATCCTTCTCCTCCTTCCTCTCCCTCTCCTCCTCCTCTCTTCTCCTCCTCCTCCCCCTTCTCCTTCAACTTCACCTCCTCCTTCAACTCCTACCCATTCCCTCCTCCGCCTCCTCCTCATTTCTCTCTCCCTCCTCCTATTCCCAGTCTTACTCTCTTCTTTCTTCTCCATCTCCTCCTACTTCTTTTTCTTATTCTTCTTCTATTTTTCCTTAATCTTCTTCTCCTCCTCCTTTCTCCCCTCGCCCCTCCTTCCAATAGTCCTATTCTTCATCTTCTCCTTCATCTCCTCTTCTTCTTCTCGTCTTCCTCCTCTCCTCCTCCTCCTCCTTTCTCCCCTCGCTCCTTCCTTCCAGTACTTCTCTTTTTTCCTTCTTCTCCTCTTCTCCCTCCTTCTCCTCCTTTCGTTTTAATCAACGTTAGTTTAGATTAATAGTCTAATGTAGATTATATTGTTTTTTGTTGGTCGAAGATTAAATGGTATATGCAATGGTTGTACTTTAGCCTTTACACGACTCCTCTTGAGATACCTTTAAATTCGTCGTTTAAAGGCTCTCCTAATACAACCATTGCATAAACTACTAATTTTGAAAATGTTGTAATTGATTGTTGAAAGAGCAATAAAAGGGTTAGCTATCGATTTATTTCTGTTTACAGCGACTCCGAATTCGCCCAACAAAATGCAAATGGAAATGGATTACACGTCTAGACAGAACTCGCTCGACTTTGAACTGTACAACTATCACTATACAAGAGGAGTTGATGTGCAACAGGTAATGCACTTTTGTTTATTCGTTTGAACACTTTTGTTTGTTTGCTCGATGTTTGCATATATTTTGTTTATTCTATTTCTTGCTATGGTAATGCCTGTGTGGCAATGAAACGTTTTGTTTGACTTGATGTTTCATACCCTTGCTACTTCATTGTACAATGTTTCTTCAAATACACACAGGGTGGCGCAAAAAGAACGCATGGCTTTGTATAGGATAGTATCAGTGGAGTGTGGCTGTCTGTGACCGCCGAGCGACACCATTTTGTAGGTTAAAGTATCCAGTTTTTGTAACAATGGTGCAATTGACCTTGCAACATCGCGTATTATTGCTGTTTAACAATATTTCAAAATAGGTTAGAATAAATCTGCCATCGTCGTTCAACGGAGCTTTAGTAGAGAGTTTTAAGTCGAGCGTATTGGCATGTGATTCTTCTTCACTTGAAATTCAAAGTTTACTGTCTTAAATATCGTTCAATGGAAGATTTGAATACTGCAGTACATGAATAGATTGCTGCTGTATCATAAGTTATGGACCAATTAAAGGCTTTTGAAGAGCATTAACGCATTAAGAGCGCCATCTTTCCTACATAATTTAAAAAAAAATACACAAGTGTTTTGGAGTTTTTCATACAAATTCTCAGATTGGGTTATTTGCTTAGTATTTTGGTGTAAGTTAGGCTAGGCGTACACCGGTTAGTCAAGACAAGACAAGACGAGATTAGTCACGTTTAGTCACAGTAAGGCTAGGCGTACACCGGTTAGTCAAGACAAGACAAGACGAGATTAGTCACGTTTAGTCACAGTACTTCACATAGTAGTTGCTTATGAAGCAACACACACCGATTAGTCATTGCATCTGTGCTTCATAAGCAACTATGTGAA
This sequence comes from Laodelphax striatellus, assembly GCA_017141395.1. Classification (NCBI taxonomy): domain Eukaryota; kingdom Metazoa; phylum Arthropoda; class Insecta; order Hemiptera; family Delphacidae; genus Laodelphax; species Laodelphax striatellus. The sequence continues at coordinate 8,226,707 of CM029537.1, read as the reverse complement.
TTACTGTGACTAAACGTGACTAATCTCGTCTTGTCTTGTCTTGACTAACCGTGTACGTTAATATTCATAGTAGCTTATGAAGCAGCACACACAGATGCAATGACTAATCGGTGTGTGTTGCTTCATAAACAACAATGTGAAGAACTGTGACTAATCTCGTCTTGTTTTGTCTTGACTAACCGGTGTACGCCTAGCCTAAGATAAATGTATGATTAAAATAAACTTCCTTATAAAACTTTGAAAAACATGCGTTCTGTATGCGCCACTCTGTATACTACTTCGCAACAAAGTACTCTCATCTCTTTCGATTGAAATAAAGATGTGAGATTGTTGTCTGGTAGCCTTAGCCTTAGCCATCGGTTAGCCTTAGGCTAGGCGTATACCGGTTAGTCAAGACAAGACGAGTTTAGTCACAGTACTTCACATAGTTCTTAATGAAGCAACACACACCGATTAGTCATTGCATCTGTGTCTGCTGCTTCATAAGCAACTATGTGAATTATTGTGACTAAACGTGACTAATCTCGTCTTGTCTTGTCTTGACTAACCGGTGTACGCCTAGCCTTATTATTTGTTGTCTAACATGTTCTCTTTGGCTTTCTCAGGTGAGCCTAGGCGGCTCGGTGGGTGACGTCACAATGTGGGACTTCTCGGGCCAAGACACCTATTTCGGGGTGTATCATCACCTGGTCGCCCCCCCTCCCTCCCTGCTCATACTGGTTGTCAATCTGTCCGATCCCCCCTCCACTCAGTTCAGACAGGCGCACTTCTGGCTGTCATTTCTGCAGGCTAGGATACCGCCTAGTGAGCCGCTTGGTGAGTGCCGCCACTATAGTGCTTTTCAACCTGAAATATAGCAGGATCCAATTAACTTGTCAGAAATCAGCTGTTCCAGTAATAATTAAACAGTGATTTCGACACAATAATCAAAAGGCTTGAAAGTCTTAAAGACCTTTTTAAAGAAGACCTTTCAAAGAATATCTTTTTAAAATACCTTTTCAATAATCTGCGAGATTCAGCATTTGTAGGTTAAGTATTGTGATCATATGCTCGTCGATCATATGTTTTATGTCAAGTTAAATGGATCCTGCTATACCTCTGGCCAGCTTGGTGTTTGATCCAATATTGGAATGCCAGGCCATGTTGTCATATTGTGTGCTGTTTGGAGCTAACCAATCAAATTTTGTGCTTTATCCAATTTTCTGCTAGACTATTAGGCTAGGCGTACACCGGTTAGTCAAGACAAGACGAGATTAGTCAAGTTTAGTCACAGTACTTTACATAGTTGCTTATGAAGCAACACACACCGATTAGTCATTGCAACGTTTAACAAAATTAACTCTTAGGCTAGGCGTACACCGGTTAGTCAAGACAAGATTAGACGAGATTAGTCACGTTTAGTCACAGTACTTCACATAGATGCTTATGAAGCAACACACACCGATTAGTCATTGCATCGGTGTGTGCTGCTTCATAAGCAACTATGTGAATTACTGTGACTAAACGTGACTAATGTCGTCTTGTCTTGTCTTGACTAACCGGTGTACGCCTAGCCTAATAGTTCACGTCTAATGTAGGTGTAATTTATTTAATCAGCTGTTAGCTAGTTCAAGGTCATTGGTTGAAAAAATTGATTGTGGACAAACATTTTAACAAAGCACTCATGGTTATATCAATCAATCAATCAAATCATTTATTTATCCTTGAAACAAAATACAGCAAACTTAAAAAGTACAATGAAAAATAATAGAATTAATAATACAATAGATATAACATAAAATAGTATTAATATACTGTATTAATAACAAGGAAGGTCCCTGCAAAGGCAACAGCCTGAGCGCAGGGGCCGAGTATATGAAATGTTTTCATGGTTTTGGTGAAAAGAATCAGCCTAAGAAGTTTTGCAGACTCTTCCTGAAAAATTCTGCGCTCTGCGCTTTACATTTATTATGTAGCTATATTTGCCTATAAGTCAAGAGTGAATTGGATAACTGGCTCCAATATCCACAGTCATTTCACAAGGTCTAGGGGTGCAATTAGAATTGAGCCACATCGAACTACTTTTTACAAATCAAGCGCTCAACATATGGGTAAAAGGGTCTTTAACTCATTGCCAACCCATCTGAAGGAAGCTCAATCACTTAGTATTTTTAGATTGAGGCTTAAAAACTGGTTGATTGGTGAATGTCCTTACGATTTTCAGGTCTTGACGAACTAGGGTTTATTTAATTGTTAATCATGGCAGGCTTGTTAAATCTTGGTCTATTCGCAATAAAATTATAATGAAAATTAGACTATAGTACAGAGCGTGCCATCCAAATTGGCGTCTAGGGGAGGGTGTGCGAGAGAGATAGATAATCTCTCCCACCACGCTTCCCCTCCAGCCGCTAAGGTTAGTACAGTCACCTCCAAAATTTATTGAAAGATAGCATCAGTGAAGCGAATAACATCATACTGCTGCTGGGTAACTGAATATGAATTTTTTAATATTGCCAGCTGAATGAACTATTGAAATTTACTGTACCGCGAGTCAGCAGGCACTGTAGTGGGAGAAAGCGATCAACGCGCATGCTCCAGTGAGAGGCCAATTTGGATGGCACGCTCTGTATTATATATATATGTGTGTTTATAAGATACGTGCTGATTTATTTAGTCAAAATTTCCCTGTTAGTATGTAATTAGTGTAAGTTTTAAACATTTTGTATTGAAGTTTTTTATGTATGATTTTTCACTGTATGACTATAATTGTTGATGCTGTTCTGATGTGCGGCCTATGACATGTGTATGAATAAATTGAATTGAATTCTGTACTTTTTTATAAATTTGTTTCAGGTCCGTGCGGTAGAACAGCGAACACAGCGCATGTGGTGGTGATAGGCACTCACGCAGACACCGCCCGGGCTTCAAGGAACGCTCACGGCGAGTACCATAGTTTGCAGGTGAGTGTAGCTGGAGCCCTTTTAAATTGTCATAAAACAGCTGATTGATGTACGCTCGTTTACTAACGTTAAATCAGCTGTTTTCTGACAAGTTAAAAGGATCCTGTTATAAATTATGAAATAATACCGCTTACAGCTGATTATACCGAAATAAAGCGGCTCAGATATAGCAGGATCCTTTTAACTTGTCATAAAACATATGATCGACGAGCATATGATCACAATACTTAACCTACAAATGCTGAATCTCGCAGATTATTGAAAAGCTCTTTAAAAAAGCTATCCTTTGGAAGGTCTTCTTTAAAAAGGTCTTTTAAACACTTTAGGTCTTTAAGACTTTCAATCCTTTTGTTTATTGTGTCGAAATCACTGTTTAATTATCATTCAAGGTCAGACTGGAATCACCTATAGCAGGATCCTTTTAACTTGTCAGAAATCAGCTGTTTTGGTAATAAGTAAACAGTGACTTCGACACAATAATCAAAAGGCTTGAAAGTCTTAAAGACCTTTAAAGTCTTTAAAAGACCTTTTTAAAGAAGACCTTTCAATAACTTTTAAAAGACATTTTCAATAATCTGCAGATTATATAGTTAAGTATTGTGATATTGCTCTTGAAACAGCTTTGACAAGTTGAATTGGATCCTGCTATAGTATGAGAACGTTCAAGATACAAACATGTTTTGCATTCATAAATTTATTCTCATGTCTCACTGCTAAAGAAATGAAGAAACACAGAAGTGGTAGTCTTCAAATAGCAATATCTCGGTTATTTATTATCTGATTCTTTAAAATTATATAGCATTTTATTCAGAATAAAATTCTCTACATTTCTGTATTTTAAAGTTTTATTGTAAAAAGCAATATTTCTCCAGTAAAATCGAATTGAAAATTTTAGTCAGTCGCAATTTGGAGAAAACTGATATTGATATTTATTGATTTATGTATTTTGTAAACCACGCCTTTAATTATACCCCTACCAAATTTCATGAGAAAACCTTGAGACGTTAACGAGATATGATGAAAAATATTAAAAACACAAAATGGCGGATTACAGGTAAACTAAGGAGAAATCAGCATTTTGCAAACGACATTTTCTGTTTGTTTTGACTTGTAGAATACCGTGGTACTGGAGTACTGGAGTCACTATTTTTTGGGACACTCTATAGAGAAGATTGGAAATGGAGTAATTTGTGGTGGATTTTGTTTGCAGGCAGAGAACCTAGTGCGACAGTTGACTGAGAAATTTCGTCCGACTTTCGACATTCACGCATCGCCCGTTGTGCTGGACGCTCACGCCGCTCACTCGGCCGGCATTAAACAGCTGAAAGCTGCACTGGCCTCGATTCGCGGCAAACTCACTCAGGTAAGCGTCTCTCTCTCTCTCTCTCTTACTCTCTCTCTCTCTCTTATCTAGAAGTAAAGCTCTTATTCATATCATTAGATTAGCTTCCATAGTACCGGGTTATCATAAAAGAATGGTGCGGTTTCAAGAGAATTGGTGCAGTTTTCTGACAAACATTTGACGCGGATCAGTTCATGATTCCTGTCTAATTTAGGTTGTTTGGCTTGAACGCTGGTTTCTATAAAAATTCAATCTTGGCACCATTCTTTTATGATATAAGACACCAGCATTATTATTACCCTGTATAAGTTATTGACGATTGTATTATGGTACTTTCATTTTTGACGAGATTCATTGCTAAACTATACTGTCTAGAATTTGAGCTGACATTGTAATCTACATGAATAAAGTGATAAATCTAAATCTAAAATCTCTCTCACTCTCTCTCTCTCTTATGGAAATTTAAGTTTGTGACGTTACTATAGCAGGATTATTTTAAATTTTCAGAAAACAGCTGATTGATGTACGCTCGTTTACTGACGTTAAATCATCTGTTTTCTGACAATTTAGAATAATCCTGCTATATTTTAGAAGTTTAGGTCCCTTCATAACGTAATGTATATTGCATAGCTTTAATGATACAAGCCTCATGTTGAATTCACATATTTCGAATTTGAATTGAAAAATTTCAAAATTTAATTTTGAATTTGAATAATGGAGAAAAATATGGAAAAGGTAAAGAATGATAAAAATAATTACCATGTATTAATATTGAGTGTACAGTAGTTATCTGAACTTTCCGAATTTATCGCTTGCTTTACCGTTCTTTCTTTCTTATTTCTATCCTATAAATCACCCCAAAGGAAACCCCGGTGGAAGTACGAGACAAAAAAGGAACCATTTCGTTTTTTCGTAATAGCGGTTACGAACTGCTCACTGAATCGCCCAAGAGAAATACAAATTATCGTCGAAAGTTAAGTGTTTCAATGTTGGCAGCACTGTGCACCTGTGTATAGGATTCCACCTGAAGTTGGTGTATTGGCTAGACGTATTACACGGTTCGGTACTCACCTGAATCTGTCACAGTAGGTTTGTAAGTTTGCAAAGATTGTTGTTGAAACTCACTGGTCTTTGTTTTTGAATAGAAAGAATCCACTCTGGAAGTAATAATAGGTTATAGTGTAGAGTGTGTTGTATATGGGCACTTTGGCACTTTGATGTACAATATAAATGTTCTTGATCAAATCTGATATGCTCTTACTGTAAAAGTACTATCTAGCCGAATAAGTTAACATGATGTATCTTCTTCTCCTTCTTCTTATCTCCTCCTTCTTTTCAATATTTCTCTTTCTTCTCCTTCTCCTCCTCCTTCCTTTTCCATCTTCTTCTCCTTCTCCTCATCTCCTTCTTTTCAATATTTTTCTCATTCTCCTTCTACTTCTCCTTCTTCTCCTTCTCCCTCCTTTCCATCGTCTTCTCCTTCTTCTCATCTCCTCCTTCTTTTCAATATTTTACTCATTCTTCTTTACCCTCCCTTCTCTCCTTCTCCTTCCTTTCCATCGTCTTCTCCTTCTCATCTCCTTCGTCTTTTCAATTTTTTCCTCATTCTTCCACTATTTCTCCTCCTTCTCCTTATTTTCCATCTTCTTCTCCTTCTTCGCATCTTCTCCTTGAAGGAATTGAAGAAGGGTTGAAGGAATGATTTGTTTATTTAGGCCTATTTCAATTTCAATTTATTTATTTCACACACAACATTAAAACAACATTACATACATCAATACATACAATAATAACATGAAAAGTTGAAAAAAAAACAATAGAAAGAATGCTAATCCAATTTATGCTAGTTTAATTTATTGATTGATCGATGATTGATTGATTTATTAATTGATTGGATGATTGTTCACTTTATGTATTGATCAATTGATCGATTGACCGACTAATTAATTGATCCATTGACTGATTAATCTATTGCTTGACTGATGATGATGATAATGCAAATGATAATGATAATACCACACCAAAGAAAATTCAAAAATGCTGTTCAAAAATGGATAATACATACAGGAAGACGACGTATAAAACAAATCATTTCAAATAATAGTATGTGAGCTCACTTACCAAGTATATTTGCACCCCCACCCAAATACTACTCACACCCACTCTAGTACATGGATGACATCCATAGTTGAGTGGGTTAATTTCCATGAATTTTCTTGATGTTATATGGTTTTTTTTACATTTTTGTAGTTAATATTTCATTATTGTATTCCTAGGTTTTAGTTTTGAAGATGGGAATAAATTTATTATTTATTTTATTTTATTTATTTTTTAATGCTAATCCAATTTATGCTAGTTTAATTTATTAATTGATCGATGATTGATTGATTTATTAATTGATTCACTGTTCACTTTATTTATTGACCAATTGATTGATTGGCCGACTAATTAATTGATCCATTGACTGATTAATCTTATGGGGATACTTTGAGTTTGATCAGGTTCAACTACACTAGAACGCAAAAAACTTTTCTATATACAGCTATAAAATTTTATAACTTTCTTCCTCTCTCTATCAAACAGTTGGAATCTGCCAGATTTAAAAGTAAATTGAAAGAAATATTAACAAATAACTGTATTTATGAAATAGAAGAATTCTTCCAGATCACTTTTCAATAACTAATGTTGAATATAAGGTGGTAATTTGAGCTTTAATAAATTGTAGGGTAGAGAAAAAGTATGTAAACATATTTTTGAAATAGGAATTTTTGTTTTTAAAAATAGAAGGATGTATGGGGTGAATCAATGGAATCATCCTCATAATACAAGGTTTACATACCCCATATGACCTTAGTCTATTGGAAAGTGGACCTCACTACATGGGGATGAAAATATTTAATGCACTTCCCAATGGAATAAAGGAAGTAGATAGTTTGAGTATGTTTAAAGAAGGCTCCGAATTTCTCATAGATCTGTGTCCGTACAAACTATTCGACTCCTTGAGAGATGAATTTTGCATGTTACATGTCTTTATAATATCTACCACAAAACTTGACGTGTCATATGCTGCAGGAGCGTTGCTCCCAAGATGCAGTTATATGTGACGAAGTAAATAAATAAATAAATAAATATTTATACGAGTTTTACTGTTTGCTATGAATTGTTTGTTGTATCTTATTCTTTATTTGTTTCCGTTATATCGTGTCTTGACGTTGTAATGCATAATATGATGTTCTCATGTGCTACTACAATAAAGTTTTTATTTATTTATTTCTTTATTTATTGACCGATTAATCTATTGCTTGATTGACTGATTAATCTATTGCTTGATTGATTGATTGATTGTGTGTGTTGCGTAGGTGACGCCGCACATGACAGGGCTGTGCGAGGCGGTGCTGGGTTGGGTGGCGGGGGTGCGCAAGGCGTCGGCCGCCTTTCCAGTCGTCAGCTACTCGGCGTTCACGGACATGGTGCGCGCGCACGTCAATCCGCTCGCGCACCGTCAGCACTTGGCCTATCTCGTCACGCAGCTCATGCACATGGGAGAGGTCAGTCATCACGTCTCATTCTGTCATTCTTTAGTTTAATCCATCATTTCGTAGATCAATGATGATCGATTAATTAAGATCGATTCTCAAAAAAGGAGGCTCTCAGAGAGGTGTATTTTGCTCAAAATCCGGTTAAACTTTTGGGCTTTATGCTAGATCCTAAACTGATATGGGAACCACATGTTGAAATAATATGCTCAAAGCCTGGCAGTCCATATATCTTCGTTACAAGAAGATTTAAGATGTGAGCGCTGTGATCATTATGCATTAAGCAAGCTTATTACGCTTTTTTCCATTCAATACTTGAGCTATGGTATCAGATCAGGCCACCTCGAGTATAACGAAAGTATTAATGCTACAGGAAAAAAAGCTATCAGAATTATTAGTAACGTGGGTTATCTAGACCACTGTAAACTCATTGTTCAGAGAGAGACTCTATGTTAATTTCAGAATAATGAATTTATATATCAATGTTTGAAAGAAATAAAATCGAGGCAAAATATTTTAATAATAGTGGGGGCAGTTGATATTCATGATTATCCGACTAGGCCTCCGTAAATCTACATACATGTTCCAAGATGCAGTGGCTCTGCAAATCCTCGTCAAGTTTTCTGCAGTAGTGGGATAAAATTTTTTCAACCTCCTACCAACCTCTCTTTCGTGCCCTCACCCCAGCCTATATATTTCTCTTAGAGCTTTTAAGAAAGTGGTATAATTGCAAATTATTTTTATTCTATAGATGAATTCAAGGAAGAAGTGTGTAGGATAAATTGTTAATTTTAACTGTTAAAAATTAGTTAATGCTATAACGAATTAATAAGAACTTATTATTAATAAATTAATAAGTGCTGGGATAATTGTTAATGATTTTGACGTTTTAAGAATTTTAATCAATCTCATTGTGTTATAGCTTCATGAATTTTTAATTAATTTTAGCTATTAATAATTGCTGTAACGTATCCCGAATTAATACGACGTGGGATAAAGTATTAATGATTTATTGTTTTATGAATTTCGTTTTGTGACATAGCCTTATGTATGACTGTACCTTCTGGCTGAATAAATTGATTTGATTTGATTTGATTAACTTTGACGAATCCGCATGCCCCTTGAATAGGTGGTCAATGGATGATTTATGATGAAAATGAAATGTACCTATATCTCAAGAATGCATAATTGAAATCGATAAATATCTATAGCAGGATTCTTTTAACTTGTCAGAAAACAGCTGAACGCTCGTTACGTTCACGAGAGTACATCAATCAGCTGTTTTGTGACAATTTAAAAGAATCCTGCTATATCTCACACACACAGCTGTCCCAAGGAACTTCTGTATTGCACTTGCACTCTTCCCCCCCTAGTCCCTCCAATGTCCTCTTCTTCTCCCCACAAATGTCCCCCCCTTCATGCCAATTCTCAAAAATAAGTTATCCCCCCAATGACCCCTGTTCATTCCCCTAAATGTGTCACCCCCACATATCCTCTTTTTCATGTCAACCCCCTCCAACCCTCTTTCCCATCAAAATGTCACCCCTCTCTCCTAACACAAATTATTCTTCTATTTTTTAATTTCTTCTATTTCGTATTTTTTTTCATTTATTTATTTCTTCTTAATTTTTTTTTAATTTCTTCTATTTTGTTTTTTTTTTTCATTTAATTATTTCTTTTTCATTTTTCCCGTTCTTCAATTTTATTGTTTGAAACAATAAAACATGTATGATACGAACGATAACTCATTCTTAATTGATGATTCTAGCGTAAAAAATAATTAGAGTTGAAAACCTAGTACAAAAAGAAATGGTTCGGAGCGGGAATTGAACCCGCAACCTCTTGTTCACAGACTGGTTCATATTATGTTAACCAGTGCTTTAAAAATTCAAACGAATCCAAAATCATCTAAATCGGTTCAGCCGTTCTCGAGTTATAAGCGAGCGTACAGACACCAACTCTCTTTTATTAATATCTATCTCACATGTGTGCTCGTGTTTGCAGATAGTGTTCATCCGTTCGAGCCTGCACCCGCAGCTAGTGGTGCTGCAGCCGGCGTGGCTGTGCGGCGAAGTGCTCGGTCAGCTGTTGTCCATCGAGTTCATAGCGCGTGCGCGCATCACCGGCTGCTACTCGGCGCACGACTTCCAGGCCGCCTTCCCCCCGCTGCGCTGCGACGCCACCGCCATGCTGCAGCTGCTCGAAACTATGCATCTGTGCGTGCAGGTATGCTATGCTAGAGTGCGATTCATCTTTATCTGTGAAATAGGCGAAAAAGGGGAAGAGGAAAGAGGAGAAGAAGGCGAAAAAAAGAACAAAAAGAGAAAGAATTGGGAGAAGAAGAAGGAAGAGGAGGAGATTAAGAAGAAAAAGAAGAAGGAACAGAAAAAGAAGGAGAAGAAGAACGGTATAAGGAAGAAGATTACAAACACCATTGTGCATTGGGCATTGTGCGATTCACGTCGAGAAGTCAGTTCAATTCAATTCAATTAATAGTTACATCCTAAACATCTGGTGATCAGACAGAGGATGAGTCAGAAAAGAGCAACCTTAAGAAGGTTCTCAATACAAATTCAAATAACAAGACATGAATATCTAAATATACATAAATCACATTAAAAAAAAACAAATAGAAGATGTAGTCGTTGAAAGTGCCTAAGTCATTCCTGCTTAGTCAGCATTACTTGGATGGGACTTTGCTATCCTTGTCTTCAGCACAAGGCAGTTGCTGATGTCTCTATCCTATTCGCACTGTGCATGACGATGGAATAACGTGTTGAAAATTTTGTTTCTCGTAAATTTCGTTCTCGTAAATTTTTTGTGGTAGCACTAATTTTTCAATTTTTTGTTTGTCAATGGCTCAAACAGCCCTATGTGGGCTTAGGCCTACCACCTGAAGCGCCAGTTTTTCCACATCCACTTTTGACTGAATCAGTAGAGCATGAGTGTGAATGATCATTAACCAGAAAAAGATGTAACGTGTGGTTAGTACATTACTGACATCTCAACCATAAGCTAGTCTTCGCAACCCAGTGATGGGAACAAAGCACTGCTGGATAACATTGTGTTAAGCAGCTATATAGTGCAATGCAACAATTTTAAAACGATTAGCCAGGCTCCCAATGGAGGAAAATTGTATAATTCAATATTTAATTTGAAATGTGCTTTCGTGAGTATCGTATCAGTGCTGTTAATCTATAAATTGAGAGAATTTGATTTTGAAGATTTTTCAAGCCTTATAAGTTGAAAATTCACTGGTTGGGATCGAACCTATACCTCCAATGTTTCTCCATACTCATTTCCTCTATTACGGAAAACTGGATGATCTCGGCAAGGTGGAACACCCGGGAAAGGGGTCTCTCCGCCAAAAATGTCATGCAGCTTAATAATGTATTAAGTTGACGCACTGGGCATTGTTGTCGCACACAGTCCCAGCAAAACTCGTTTATGAAGTTTTTCTTTCTTTCTCTCTCAATGAAACTTTGGTATCAATGCTCACACATTATAAGTATGCTGTCTTTCTTTGACTTGAATCGGACTATAGAGTGCATTCGACTTTATATAAAATAGGCGAAAAAGGGGAAGAGGAAAGAGGAGAAGAAGAAGAAGCAAGAGGAAGAAGGATTAAATCAATCAACCAAGCGTCAAATTAAATGAATCTGATTAGAGATAGCCATGTTTTAAGACCGATTTTTGTTTTTTTTTCAGTGTGAAGTGGATGGTGAGATTGAGTTCGAGTTTCCCTGCTACAATCTCGTCGAAACCGACGAAATGCTATGGGAGGAGGGGGTGCTGGGAGAGGGTGCTTGCTACGGGGGGGTGCGACTACATTCCCCCCCAGGCACTCTGCATTTGCTGCACTCCATATTCACCTGTGTACAGGTAGGCCTGCCTATTTCATTTATTTATTCAGCAATTACTACTTTTTTTTAAATACAATTTGATATAGCAGGGTTATTTTAAATTGTCAGAAAACAGCTGATTGATGTTCGCTCGATATTGAACTATTGGTTTTTATAGAGTAGACAATCTTATGATCCATATGCTGCTAGTTTCCTATTGCTTATTGTTCCGGTGTACGACCGGGCAAAGGTTTTTTTCTATTAAAGTCGAATGATAATAATTACTTGAACGATATTCCTAATTAATGCCATATTAGGCAGCTCGTACACCGGAGCAATAAGCAATAGGCAATTAGCAACATTTGGATCATATGATCGTCTACTCTATAGAAACAAATAGTCCAATGCACACCTAAAGCAGCTGTTTCAGTGTGCATTGAACTATTGGTTTGTACAGAGTAGACAATCTTATGATCCATATAGCAGGATCCTTTTAACTTGTCAGAAAACAGCTGTTTTAGTAGTAGCCTAAGTGTTTTTTAAACAGCTTTTTTAAACAGTGATTTTGACACAATAATCAAAAGTCTTAAAGACCTTTAAAGTCTTTAAAAGACCTTTTTAAAGAAGACCTTTTGAAAGAATAACTTTTTAAAACACCTTTTCAATAATCTGCGAGATTCAGCATTTGTAGGTCAAGTATTGTGATCATATGCTCGTCGATCATATGCTTTATGTCAAGTTAAATGGATCCTGCTATAGAAATAAAAATTGTCCAATGCACACCTGAAGCAGCTGTTCCAGTGTGCATTGAACTATTGGTTTGTATAGAGTAGACAATCTTATGATCCATAATTATGCTGCTAGTTTCCTATTGCTTATTGTTCCGCTGTACGACCGGGGAAAGGTTTTTCTCTATTAAAGTCGAATGATAATAATTACTTGAACGATATTCCTAATTATTATGATTTAACAGCAACTGAACAGGTGCAATATCTCATTTCCTTCCATCTTAAAGTCGAATGCTTGGATGTGATTTGTTTGCAGGTGGAGCTGCGCAGTTGTGACGCGGAGAGCGACCTGTTCCAGTGGCTGCGAGGCAGCAAGCTGGTGTCGGGGCTGCTGGAGGCGATGGTCACTTTGGAACAGGTGAACGGCGTCGATTGCATCGAGGTGAAGGTGCGCGGACCCCACAACTCGCAGCCGCTCTGCTTCTTCCTGCTCGAGGAGTTGCTGACTATCATCGATCAGGTACGCTTTACCAAATAAATAAATCTATCTATCTATATTAATAAAAGAGAGTTGCTGTCTGTACGCTCGCTTATAACTCGAGAACGGCTGAACCGATTGAGATGATTTCGGATTAGTTTGAATTTTTACAGCACTGGTTAACATAATATGTATTAAAATATGAGAAAATCCCTTTATAATTAATAAATAATTAGTAAATTAATGACCTAACCTATTAAACATGACATCCATTCTGATCCAGTCCAAACAATTATGCTTCTATAAAATCTATGTATAGTTGAAGATGCTGCAATATAGGTCTTCAAGAGAAGACCTCGGTGGTCTATTGGATAGCGACTCTGCCTTCCACGCAGAATTCTCGGGTTCGATAATATTGATTGTTATCCACTCGCTTTAAAAATTAGTATATTGCAGATTTCTTTTAATTTTCCATCAATAAAGCGAGTGCATATAGATTTTTTTACTTCGTGACATTTTTTTCGTGAGGGGGGGGTTGACATGAATTATTTGAGGTTGACATGGAGGGGACATTTGTGAAATGTTTTGGAGGGGTTACATGAAGGGCCAATTGGGGGAAGGGGGGGGTGACATTTGTGGGAAAGAGGCTGATATGAAGGGGATTTGTAGAATGAAAGGGGCATTTGAGATGACATTTTATGGCATGGAGGGAACATTTGGGGGTGGAAGAGGGTGATACGAAGTTCACAGCTAGTAAAGAATAATATTTAGGGCCGCTTTCCCCAACGCTGCTTATCCTATACATCTAGCTTAAGCCTCATTCGGAGAATAGAAAAATTATAGAAAAAAAATTGAGCGTCAGCTGTTATTAATTAAGCCGCGTTGGGGAAAGCGGCCCTCAGTATTTCATTCATTTGTGCAATCATACAAATTATAATATGGGATAATACTGTACTATCTATGGGATAATACTGTACTAGGAAGAAGAAAATGAGAAGAAGAAAAAGGAGGAGAAGAAGGAATAGGAGAAGAAAATGAGATGACGAAAAAGGTGGAGCAGAAGCAGAAAAAAGAGAAGAGGAAAATCGAGGTGGAGAAGAAGAATGAGAAGAAGGAGAAGAAGATAATGAGGAGAAGAAAAAGGAGGAGGAAAAGAAAAAGGGAAAACCAATGAGGAGAAGAAGCACAAGGGGGAGAAGAAGGAAAAGGAGAAGAAAAATGAGAAGATGAAAAAGGAGGAGAAGAAGAAGGAGATGGAGTATAAAAAGAAGAAGAAAAAGAGAAGAAGAAAAGGGAGAAGAAGAAAAAGAGGAAGAATAATGAGAAGATGAAAAAGGAAGAAGAGAAGAAGAAGGAGATGGACTATAAGAAGAAGAAGAAAAAGGAAAAAGAAGGATATAGAGAAGAAGAAAAGGGAAGAAGAAGATGGAAAAGATGGAGAAGAAGAGATGAAGTAGAAGTATGAGAAAAAGATTGAAAAGAAGGAGAAAAGAGAAGGTGAAAAGAAGGAATGAGAAAAGATTGAAAAAAGGACGAGAAGGAGAACAAGTAGAAGGTGAAGAAGGAGGAGAAGGAGAAGGAGAAGAAAGAGTTGAGGGTGAAGGAGAAGAAGAAGAAGAAAAAGAAATTGAAGAAGAGCAAGAATTAGATGGAGAAGAAGAACAAGAGGAGGATGATTGGAAACTATTTTATGTATTTCAATAGTTGCAGTTTTATGCGACCTGGGAAGTACTAGTTGAGGATTAATACACAATGAAGTCCAGAAGACGTTGGAGTGACTTGTAAATCATACAGCTTTGGAGTAAAATACATATGAAATTGATGAGTAGTGAATCGTATGATGAGTATTATAAGCCCGTGCGCCCATTTCGCAACTGCTATCTGATTTCAGTCAGCAACCCAATGTTGCCAGATGACATTTGTCTGTTTTTCGGGTAATCTAACCTATCAGCCAAAGTCATCTGGCAACGCTGGGTTGCTGACTGAAATCAGATAGCAGTTGCGAAATGGGCGCAGAGGCTAATGATGAATAGAATAGAATAGAATTTTATTTGTCATACAATATTAAAAAAAAAAAAAAAATACATCGACTTCGTCAAATTTCAGTTACAAGGCATCAGGCTTACAATCATTCTATCAATCAATCTAACGATGTTTACTGTTTGATTTTTTGTCTGACAGGTTCTGTTAGAGATGAGCCCGGGCCTGAGCGTTGAGAAACACGTGCTCAGCTGTCTGGATCTTCGCAATCATTCGGTGCCACCCTACGCCTTCCCGCCCCCCGCCCTCATGCACGCGCTGCTCTCGCCCTCGCGTCTCGACAGCCGCCTGCACAACCCTCTGGCCAACACCACCGAGACCCTCCGGCAGCTGATTGCGTTCGACGATCCTGAGGTAGGCTCAACTGCTGTAGCTACTACTTTATCCAACTACATTACTACATTACTTTCATTATTGTTGTTATTTATTTATTTAGCGTATGGCAGCATATATACACAACACATAACAAAATTCGTAAAAAGAGAGAAAACAATGGAAAATTCATAGATAAAACGAATAAAAATATCTTAGTCACTTTTGACCTGGAAATTAGAGCCATGCTTCCAGGGTATTTAAGTAGGGTATTTTAGTAGTATTGTTGTTATTAAATCTATTGTATGTCAATAAGGCTCTTCATGGAGTTTTCTGTGAGCTTTTGTATGTGAATAAATGAATAGCAGGATCCTTTTAACTTGTCAGAAATCAGCTGTTTTGGTAATAATTAAACAGTGATTTCGACACAATAATCAAAAGGCTTGAAAGTCTTAAAGACCTTTTTAAAGAGACCTTTCAAAGAATAACTTTTTAAAAGACCTTTTCAATAATCTGCGAGATTCCGGCATTTTGTAGGTTAAAGTATTGTGATATTGCTCTTTTCAGAAGGCAACTGATTTCTGTTACAAGTTGAAAGGATCGATTCTATACGCAGCCTGCTGTTAAACTACATGGCCTTATTCAATGTGAATATGGACCTCACCAGTCCCCGGCTGGTTAAAATCAGCCAAAACACTGCAAGCACATGACTTCTGAGAACACACTGAATAAATTTGCATTGCTACATACTGGCAAACCAAGTGCAGCGACGTTGTCACGTTGAAAGTCGCTTCGGTTACCGTAGCAGTACTAGAGTGAGCTTATTTGCTTCACTGACTGTACTAATATATGTCGGGAGGAACTCAAATCAAAATCAATTTATTGCCGTTTTTGCATTGAGTTGGTAGAGGAAGAGATTATCTAATATCTAAATGTAGCTGAGCCATAATATGAAGACAATGATTGGCACTCTGTACCCTAATAATAATAATGAATTGTTTCGTTTATCTTCATCTAAGTACATAATAATCATGTAGGTGCTCTCCAGAAAAGCTAATGTACAGGCTCTGGAGAGAGTTCAAAAATGTTAAAGAGAGGAGTGGGATGGATGGTATAAGACAATTTAGTGCTTTCTGTTATAAGACACGTCACCTCAACTCAGGCTAATCAATAGCCTCTGAAGCAAAAGTATTCCATACTGTCGATGTGAATAATTTGTGTGACAAACAACCACAACTATGTTGATCAACCAATTGGTTATTGATAATGGATATCATATTACTATCGATATCTCTGAATCAAAATGAACGTGTCCTCTAACAGGAAGGTTTATTTTAGTGAATTAATTATTATTGCCAGAAGAAACTTGTGTGAATATAAACACTACTTGTATGATGTTTTCTTCTTATTTATGGCACTATAAACATGGAACAAAAGCCAGTAATCTTCTGAGAATCCTCAAGTCCGAAGTAAAACTTTTCCTACATAATAACTCCCTCTATGTATTATGTAAACATTGTGTAGTGATTCTATCTATTGTTTTATATTATGATAATTTTTAAATTGTTTTTTTTGTCTATGTATTGCCAAAGTGGAAATAAATTATCTATTTATTTATTTATATTTCCCCCGCTTGCCACCAGGTGGAGCGAGTGGTGGTGCTAGCCGACGAGCTGAGCGTGGGTGTGCTGAGTTCGGTGTGTCGCCAGTCGCTCAGCGCCCTGCTCGACCCCACCGACGCCCTCGGCAAGGACTGGTGTCTGTTGGCGTTGAATCTCAACCTCGGCGAACATCTGCCCGCGCTGGAGCAGCAGGCTGAGTGCCGCAGTCCCACCGCCGCCATGCTGGACGTGATGGCGGCCTGACACCCGGGCCGGCTGTACCTCAGCCTAGTGTTGATAGAAAGTAGAGGGCATCATATACTTCTAATAAATCGATTTTCTCATTACAGTAGAACCCCGGTTAACCGAAATAAAGGGGAAGAACCATTTCGGTGTGGAATCGAAATGTTTTTCAGTAAACCGTCACTTCCAGAACAGCGTTTGCTGGATAGCCAATTTTTTCGGTTAAACCGTCATAGCTAAAATAGCGTTTTCCTAATTATGTAAACATCGAAATTGATGTAAAAAATTTACATCTGGGCCGACGTACATGGAGGCGTTGAGAATAGACAGAAAATACATGCAACTCGAGAGCAGATGATATTAGCCTACTGTTGAAGCCAATTCAAATTATATAGCATGGATATTGCCGCTGAAATAAATTTTACTTAATATGATTTTATTAAAACAATAAATATTTTTATTTATATATCACTAATTTTAAAACCATTAAAACAATAACGAATTGTTCCAACGTGGCAGTACAAATAATTCTAGACATAATGAGTCTGTCGCATTGCACAGTTCATGGCCTGAATACGCTCGTAGTGCGTCGAGAAAAGAGTGCCTTGTCGCCCTATCTAAAGTGGACCAACACGAAAATGATATGCTCAATGTTAATTGCTCTAGGTATGTCAATTTCTTTTGACATACTTATTACATAATTGACTTATTACATAGACAATACTTATTTACATAATTGTAAAATTATGTAATTATGTAAAATTGATGTAAACATCAAATATAAATAAATAAATAAATTTATTCTTTTTTCATAAATTAGTCAATACAAAAACAGAATTGAAATGATAATAATAATTGAATGAAATTCCTATTTAATGCCATATAATACTCTGATGACTTCTGCTACTGCAAATATTGACAACAGAATACAGCCTGGTTTTCATTAGTAGAGTTAGTGGTAGAGTTCCCTGGGCAGGTAGGCTACTAACTATCTTCTGAACTCTCCCAATGAAAACGTTCATCGTAGAGTACTTGTTTTTAGTAGAGTAGAGTGGGATAGCACCATGGGATAGTACTCTACCACTTGCCTTCCCCCACCACCGATCCAACTCTACTCTACCATCACTATTCTAATGAAAACAGTCTCGAGCTAGTAGAGTAGAGTTCCGTGTCGAAATTTTAAGGTTACATCTGTTCACTAGACAACAAACTTTACCTACTATTCTCAATTGTAGAGAAAACAGCAACTCGACCAAGTAGAGTAGAGTTAGTAAGCCAGTTACTCTACCACTAACTCTACTAATGAAAACCAGGCTTTATAGCTGGTAAGGAAATTCGATGAATGCTGCTGCACAAAAAACTTTTTGCCCGGACGAGAATCGAACCCAGCACTTCTTGTTTGCCGGTCCAGTGCCCTAACCACTAGACCACCGGGAAGACCATCTTCTGTATAGCAGCATTCAGAATTACAACAACACCAATCTCAGTGACAAAATTGTTTTGTATTAAGCCACCAATTTTAGAATGATATTCATGTGTTATCCAATCAATCGATTCTACAACAAGTGTATGAATGTTTGTTTTTTCTTTTGTCACCAGGTTCGGTGATAAGCAAGCTGGAGGAGTTGGGACGTGAGGACGCGGCAGAGGTGTTGTTGCGTAGTGCTCCGTTATACAGGGTGTGCCAAGATTCACTCGCCGAGCGGGCGCCATCTTTGGGGGAGTCCGGCCAAAACACACCCAGTGCCAGCTCATCACGCAACGTGTCGCGGTGATTCAACTGCGAGTATCGATAGGCAAGGTCGATGTTCGCCCTGTTGAGACGATATTGTATTGTCAGTGATTGAATTCTCAAGTAGGCAAATTATCGATTCAACTGCGAGTATCGATAGGCAAGGTCGATGTTTGCCCTGTTGAGACGATATTGTATTGTCAGTGATTGAATTCTCAAGTAGGAAAATTATTATGATCGATTCAACTGCGAGTATCGATAGGCAAGGTCGATGTTTGCCCTGTTGAGACGATATTGTATTGTCAGTGATTGAATTCTCAAGTAGGCAAATTATCGATTCAACTGCGAGTATCGATAGGCAAGGTATGATGTCGATGTTTGCCCTGTTGAGACGATATTGTATTGTCAGTGATTGAATTCTCAAGTAGGCAAATTATCGATTCAACTGCGAGTATCGATAGGCAAGGTCGATGTTTGCCCTGTTGAGACGATATTGTATTGTCAGTGATTGAATTCAAGTAATTGTATTGTCAGTGATTGAATTCTCAAGTAGGCAAATTATCGATTCAACTGCGAGTATCGATAGGCAAGGTTGATGTTTGCCCTGTTGAGACGATATTGTATTGTCAGTGATTGAATTCTCAAGTAGGCAAATTATCGATTTTGGATTCATCGAATATAGTATTATCGATGATAATAGTACCGAGTACGAATTTCGTTCACTTTTAGTTTCGACTTTTCAAGTACTACTATCGACAGATTTTATCGACTGTCAATTCTCTGAAATAATCTTTCAACGAACTTTGAGCTGTGCTTTCCTACAGATAAGATCTGTTCAAGTGATAATTCAATTTATAAAATAGATTCAACTCTTCTGCTGCAATGTGATGAACGCTCAAAGCATCTATAAACGTTTTTTCCAATTATATTTCCTAAATATTGTGAATTATATGTTGATTTTTCACTATTTAGAATAGTTTAATTGTTATGAATAACATTAGATATTATCTAAACTGGATTGTATGTAATTTGATGTAGTGTGAGTGGTTCACACAAATTCCACTTAAAAACAACTTAGTTTTAGAAATAATAATAATACAGTGTCCCAAAAAAATCGCACCTTTATGGAAACAAAATGGCGGATTACTAGATAACTGACCGGCAATTGACATTTTTTGTTTGTTTTTGCTTGTAGAATACCGTGGTGGTCCTGGAGTCATTATTTTTGGGACACTCTATATGTTAGTGTAAATTGCCATTCAAATATCACTTGTTAATATAAGTGACAGTGTAATATTATTTGTTTGTTTTCACCCGATTTGTATTGAAATACTCCTGGGGCATTAATAATTATATCATCGAGTAAAAAATTATGTCAAATGATTATTTCATCAGAAGCTTTAGAAAATAATTGATGAACGCGTTTAACGTGTGCCATGGTCTTTTTTTGAAGATCATCAAATTCTATTTGGTTGGTGAAACACAGCACTAGAGTTTCAATTACGGAAACGCTCATTTATTCTTATCAATTGCATTATACATTTATATTCGAGTATTCTGGTACTGTAGACGAATGATATTACAATGTACTGTAATATTATGAATTACATTTTTTTCGTAAAAATTGTTCATAAATTCTAAGAGATCTTTCGACTTTCAAGACTTTATAAGGATAATTTGTAATTTATAATACCAAACAGTCGTTAAGTCACGTCAGAGACCCTGAACTGATCAGGAGTGACCTGAAAACTCTGACACCAGACCTGAGCCAGCCAGGTTACACGGAATTATTATTATTTATACCAAAATACTTTAATGAATCTTGTGATACTATTGATGGGAAGAAATTAGCATTATTTAAAGAAATTCAAGAGCTAATGAAAACTAGTCGACTTGCGCTAGTCGACTGGCAACGTGTAAACAAGGCTTGATGCTCAATCATGTCCCGTCCATTCATTTCAAGGACTGAGAATTTGTCGAGGACTTTTATAAACGGTTTTTATTAATTTTAACTTCCATGCATTTATCTAATAGTTAGGTAATACTCTTATATAAACAGCTAAGGACCAAAAGATAACTTTTTGAAAATGAATAAAAGACACAACTTTCTCAATTATCAACTTTTTTAAACCTCTTATACATTCCAAGCAATGCGTCATAAACTATTTTTATGTTTATAATTTATATTCTTGTACTTATTACTTTATGTTGAATTGCTGAATGAAAATAGAATATAAACAGATTCATTTAATTTAACGCTTGGCATTAGATAGATAGAGAGATATTATTATTTCTTTGCCATCGTACTCTACGGTCATCAGCAACGTCAAGAAATAATATCTATCTATATAATGTCAAATAAAATGAATCTGATTATACTTGTAAATAAAATTGATTCATGTTGTCTGTTATTAGCCACAATAATTATCTACTTTATTGATCTTCTACTACAATTTCAAGCAATGTCTCATAAATTATTTTTATGTTAAATATTTATTCTCGTGTACTTATTATAATTATTATTTTTACTTTTATTGCTGCAGAATAGAATACTTGCAAATATATTTATGTTGTTTTATAATTTATTATTATTAGTAATATTTATATTCATAAATACAATAATTTATTATAGTTTGAATTGTATAAAAAAGCCATAATTATTTGGAAGACTTTAAAATGAATAGTTTATTGGAAGACTACAAAAAATATGTGGGAACATTCATGTCTATTATAGTATAAGTTTGTAGTATAAAATTTTTATAATTAACATGATTGTGATGGATTAAGAAAAGGGTGAAAAATTTAGAATAAAACAATTATTTTGATTTTTGTTAACGAATTTATAAATCTTCGACTGTACAGTTATCATATAGCACGTTCAAATCTTTCATGCAATCTGCACAAAATATGCATAAATTGTAGGTGTTATAAATTGTCTGATTTTTATAAATGATTTGGATCTTTACTGGCATGAGTAATTCAGATTTTTAGCACTTATAAAGCGCTGCAAGTTGATGTTTAACTGTTTAATATGTAATTAAGCGCTTCTTTTTACATTATAAAACCTTTAGATATACTACTAAATTTATCTGAGTGTACTGGTCTCCATTGGTTTTAATATAATTTCTAGGCTAGTATGATAAAGCCTTTCACATGAAAAAGCCTTTAGATATAGGCCTATACTACTAAATTTATCTGATTGTACTGTTTAATCTCCATTGTTTTTAATATAATTTCTTGGCTAGTATGATAAATAAGAATTAAATGAAGTTGTTCATCCTCAGTTCCAGGTTATCTGTTTCTCATGGATTTGTAGTAAAAATGATCAAACTCATGCTCTGCCCTTTCATATACTAAACAATTTTTTTATTTGTATTAAATTTATATAGTAAATATTTCTAAATGGTATTGTATAAGGCCTAAAACTCTGCTTAATATCTGCTTAGAAACCCTGTTAAAAGAACGGTGGCAAATCGTTTACTATTTTTAGCTCTTATGGCTGGAACTCACGATTCCAGTAGACGTTCAGGTTACTGGAGGCAGGTTACCTGCCTGGCAGCCTGCCTCTGCTCTGGTCTCATAACCTTTTCAAGTAAGTGGTCTCACGGTTCAGTCTACCTGCTTCAGGTAACCTGCCTCCAGTAACCTGAACGACTACTGGAATCGTGAGTTCCAGCCATTATTTTCAGCTAATTTAAGCACTACTCTTCGAGTATTCAAATTGAACTAATGTTTGATATTAAATTAAGTACTGAGTATCTAGTTTTTACTCGTAAATTGAAAATTCGTACTGTCAAGTAATCTAGTATACTATAAAATTTTACTATCGCACAACTTTCAAATCAATTAAGCACAAATTTTTAGATGCCATTTAACAAGAAACGTTCTCATGTTCCATTTTAGGAAAGTTTTTTAGTTAACTAAAACATTTTTTCAAGTTGAAAGAAATATACACTTTGGAGTAAAAATTCTAAAACAAATTTTTACCATAGATGGCTATTCGGGGAGACGTTAAGCCGTCGGTCCCGGCTGCCTGAAAAGTAGTCGTCATCTCTCATCATGACCCACAAGCACAAGCTCTAGGCACAAGCCTAGAGCTCATATGGGCATCACCCTAGAAAAAACAACATTTTTTGCGCAACAATATTGTTTTGTGCTGGTAATGCACATTTTCAAGCAACAGCAACTCAAGGTTGAAAGTTTATATTTCTTTCAACTTATTTATCAGTAAAAATAAGATGAACAAAAGAAACAGTAAAGGTGGGTTTTCGTTACTGCGACCGAGTGCCGCAGCGGAGCCCGACCCAGCGTTGCCAGATGCAATTGATGAAAAATCCCCACTATAAATAGTTGGAATTTTTCATCAATATTGCATCTGGCAACGCTGGGTCGGGCTCCGCTGCGGCACTCGGTCGCAGTAACGAAAACCCAATTTTAAAGATTCT
This sequence comes from Laodelphax striatellus, assembly GCA_017141395.1. NCBI lineage: Eukaryota > Metazoa > Arthropoda > Insecta > Hemiptera > Delphacidae > Laodelphax > Laodelphax striatellus. The sequence goes on along the minus strand of CM029537.1, from coordinate 8,203,469 downwards.
GTTTAGCTTCAACCTGATTTTCTTTGTATTTATTAATAGGAACGAAGTATATAAAAGAAATAGACTGAACTATTGTAATACATCTCTTATCAAATTTGATACCTTTTGGTAAATGATTGCTACAGAAAATACTCGTAAATCTATATATCTGTGAAGAGGAATTAATTGAAAAGGAGGGGTTAGAACTTGTAAAAATTCCTCCTTTAATATAGTTTTAACTTGATATTCATTCACCTTTTTAATTTGTAAATTATTTACTTATCTATTAAATAGATTTTAGAAGTTGATTATTCTAAACTGTTATCAAAATGTAAACTTATATTATTAAGTTATGATTTGTTGTACTCTTTACACTAAGCTCAAATGTTTTTTTTTTTCTGAATAACAGAAAATAAAAGACTTGGAAAATGATAAAATTCTCTTTGTCTTCTTGTACCTACCTTTTTGTCTTCTTTATAACTACTATGCATTAGCATTATTAATCTGTTATGATCTTTTTCTCAATTCTTGTTGAATATTTTGAGGCAAACAAACAGTTACTCGAAGCAGTGGTATCCAAGTAACATTTCAGTCAGGCACTGATTCAGGTATTTTTCATTTAATCTTATTATGTACTGGATTAAAATGTCATCCATTCAATAGAATAACCTTAAACTAATAGTTGATAAGGGAAAGAACCTTTAAACAAAACATACATATGAAATTTATGACATACTGCATAAAAACCCATGTCTATCTAATATTGGGGTACCTTACTCATAATCAACTGTTAGTTCAGAGTTATTTTATTGGATGGAATTGGATGAAAACATTTTTAAAAAATCCCTAAGAATGTTCGTCGCACAATTATTCAAAAAGGAATACCTAATCCTGTCAAATATCATGGAAATCTATGAATGTGTTCCAAATAAATAGGCAGGCCAAATACCTTGACCAAAAACCACAGTTAGATTAAGGAATTAAGGCTGAAAAATAACTCATTTGATGCATTTTCATCTGAAGAATCGTTTAAAAATTGTTACAAGCATGTAAATGAAACATTTTCCGAGTAATCGTGAAAAAAACAATATATCCTATAAGTTTTTTGCAATAAAATAATTTTTACTCGAAAACTAGTTGAGATACGTTCTTGAAACATACCTAGATCGATTTATCAGATGTATTTACATATTAATCGACCTTTTCAAAGTTCAAACCGAAATGGGAAGCGGTGAAAAGCTCGAATTAGCATGAAAATGCACGGAACATTTGAAACTGCATCCACACAAATTTATCCATGCTCTGCTGTTGTCGATAAGGCAGCCTGTGCCATCTAGCAGCTAAATGAGGAACTACGTCAAATATATATGACAAGCTCGATATAGTTATATTTGTGTTATAAGGATTCGCTTGTAAATGACAAAATGCAGCACACTGTACCAGAAAATTTTGCAACTTCGAGATAACGGAAAACAAATAAGGGATATGATTCTTCAGAAAAAGTTAGGATAGGAACATCTGATGAACCATGGTCCGCAAATGCACCGTTATCGAGTAAAAAATCGTCAAAGTCGCGAAAAATGACATCGGATTTATTTTTTTCTGAAGCTCCTAAATGATTTGAAGGGTTGTAATTGGTGTCACTTTATGTAGATTGAGCTGGGGAATCGTTTGAGCTGAGATTCAAGATTTTAGCTACTATGGTTCTTGAGATATCATCAAAAAACCGAAAAACGCTACTAAAAAAGCATGATTTTTCGCAAATTTTCATCTAGTACACGAAAACTGTCATAGTTACATACTTCGAACCATTCTCATTCGATTCCCCAATCTTTTAACCATATTTCATCACATTTTCAGATCATGGATAGCTTCACACGCTTTAGAATAATCGAAAATCTGAAGTAGTGCACGGTCATAGAAAAATGGATTTTCCATCATCCTGGACACTGTAGGACAATAAAAGGTTCCAAAAAATACTCATTACATGTCAAATATAATACAAGATCGAATGAATCTAGTTTTGAGACGTTTCTTCTATAGGTCATTGAAATAAAAAATATAAATCAAAAAAAAATTTCAACCTTCATGGATTGGAAAGTCCTTGGAGAAAAATGATCTTCATTGAATTCTAGGATAGGAACATCTGATGAACCCATACCCGGAAACCCTTCGTTACTGAGTTACACACTGCCAAAGATGTCAAAATTCATTATTATTTTATTTTTTTATAGAGTTGTTTGTAGAGTTATACATTGGAAACACAACTCATTCGACGCAGAATCCTCTGACGAATCGTATAAAATTTGTTTCAAGAAAATATCTGCAACATTTTTCAAGTAATCCTCAAAAAACCTTAAATTACATCAATTTTTTGTATAAACATCCTTTTAATCAGAAAACCACTGAACGTATGTGCTCGAAACCTGTCTCATTCGATTCCCTGGCTCAATTTACATGGGAAATGAACGTTTCCCGTCGTTGAAACGTGAAGGAAAAGCAAGAAAAGTCGAAGTTATCAAATGAATGCCCGGACATTTGAAATTAGCATTGATTTCTATTACTATATCGCGTGTACTGCCTATATCTATCTGTAGCTAGAAGTTCCCATCTTCGCCAGTAAACTGCGCTACTGTCGCTCCCGCTGTCACAAACGCTGGTTTGAAAGCAAGCAGTCTACATATTGAAGAGATTAATAATATTATTCAATATTCAAGTTATAATTCATTGAATCCCAGCTATTTCTATTGTTTCATGATACCTGACGTTCTGTTTTCATGAATAAGAGTGTCGGATTTTCGTAATATTATTGTATTGTTTCTTTTTGAAGAAGAAAACAGAAAGCTTCGCAACTTCGAGTTATCGACGTACAAAAATAAAGCACATGATTCTTCAGAAAAAGTTAGGATAGGAACATCTGATGAACCATGATCCAAAAATGAACCAAATCAAAATAATGATAATTAGTCCCGCTTTCCCCAACGTTTCATAAGCGCAACATCTGATATTTTTTCTATACTTTTCCTATTCTCCGAATGAGGCTTAAGCTAGATGTATTGTTTAAGCAGCGTTGGGGAAAGCGGCCCTCATTCATGCTTTTTAGGTTTATAGTCATTATTCTGTCATGGCCTCTCTATTGATAACTTCAGAAAATAAAGCAAGTTTCCGAGGCTTTTTATAAATTTGGTTTTCACAAGTGTAATGGGTTGGTAGCATTGTAGAAATTAGTTATAATATATTTTGATAGAGTCAATTATTCGATATAATCATTCCAGTAATTATTATTTCTGTAATTATTCTCAGCAGTTAGAAGATCAAATTATTCAGATGCCATAAATTCCATAAACTAGGTCTTGTTATTTCAAATAGTAAAAATCAGTCAAGCATTGCGCAAGACTGCTCTGTGTCTTGTTGTTGTTGATTAAATTGTTGAACAAGGTTGTGGAGTCATCACTGGTCTAATTGTTGAAGGCCAGTGCTGACTCTTCAACTTTTGCGTCATCCGGGTGGGTTTGGTTCGGAGCTTCTGAAAAATTAGGAGACAGACGAGAACAAACAGCACGACGAGGGTTGAGATCTGGAGAAGAGGGAGGATGTACAGCGCTGTTTGTATAGGTAAGTCGTGTCTGTCTGTCTAATGAAGGTCCGAACCTAACGCACGGGTTGGTGAAAGAGATAATAAGTAAAATTCAGAATTTGTTAGGATATGATAGGAAAATTTGCTGGAAAGTTCACTGTATTGAATTGTAGGATTAGTTAGGTTAAGACGTTGAAAAGTAGGTAGAGTTGAATTATTGTCTGTTAAGAACATATAACTTATCGAGTGTAAATATTAATTGCAAAGGTTATTAGGAATTTGGTTGAGAAATTTGTTGAGATAGATTGTTGAGTTGTTGCAAATATTTGTTGTGAAACCTATTGCGAATTAATAGTAGTTGCTAAACTTTTTATATTGAATTGAGAACGGTAATATCCTTTTATTTTACATTGACTGTTTGTCTTGCTTCATATTCTAGAATAATTTTGTTAATAAAGTTGTCGAGTTAGAATTTAACGAATTTCAGTTTCATAACTGTGTGAATATAGTTGGAGAATATAGAGCGTATATCACCAACCCGTGGTCTTTATTGTGTACCTTAGATTAAGCTCATACCTAGTCGTAGTTTAAGCCATCTTGTTTCCCCCCAATAAATTCGGTTACACAAGCATGAAGCATCCCATCTCTAGATGAAATAATGATATTTTTTGTGCAAGAGACCTTAAAAGATTAACAAAACAATGAGAATTCAATAGGCCTACATTAAATTTTTGGCCAGAGACAAGAAAGTGTTTTTGCTTCTGCAACTTATTCCTCCTGAATGAATTGCTTTGGGGGCGTGGTCTATGTGTCAACCAATAGAGTAGGAGAATCCTCAAATATTCCACCTGTGGAATGTCGAAAATTCATGAAGGGGCGTGGCCAGAGACAAGAAACTGTTTTGCTTCTGCAACCTGTTGCTTCTGAATGAATTGCTTTGGGGGCGTGGCCTATGGGTCAATCCATAGAGTAGGAGATTCCTCAAATATCCCAACTGTGGAATGTCGAGAATTCGCGAAGGGGGCGTGGCCAGAGACAAGAAACTGTTTTTGCTTCTGCAACCTGTTGCTTCTGAATGCATTGCTTTGGGGGCGTGGCCTACGTGTCAACCAATAGAGTAGGAGAATCCTCAAATATTCCACCTGTGGAATGTCGAGAATTCGCGAAGGGCGTGGCCAGAGACAAGAAACTGTTTTTGCTTCTGCAACCTGTTGCTTCTGAATGAATTGCTTTGGGGCGTGGCCTATGTGTCAACCAATAGAGTAGGAGATTCCTCAAATATTCCACCTGTGGAATGTCGAGAATTCGCGAAGGGGCGTGGCCAGAGACAAGAAACTGTTTTGCTTCTGCAACCGATTGCTTCTGTATGAATTGCTTGGGGGCGTGGCCTTTGTGTTAACCAATAGAGTAGGAGATTCCTCAAATTATCCACCTGTTGAATGTTGAGAATTCGCGAAGGGGGCGTGGCCAGAGACAAGAAACTGTTTTTGCTTCTGCAACCTGTTGCTTCTGAATGAATTGCTTTGGGGGCGTGGCCTATGTGTCAACCAATAGAGTAGGAGATTCCTCGAATATTCCTCCTCTTGAATGTCGAAAATACTTGAAGGGGGTGTGGCCTGAGACAAGAAACTGTTTTTGCTTCTTCAAGCTGTTGCTTCTGAATAAATTGCTTTGGAGGCGTGGCCTATGTGTCAACCAATAGAGTAGGAGATTCCTCAAATATTCCACCTGTGGAATGTCGAGAATTCGCAAAGGGGGCGTGGCCAGAGACAAGAAACTGTTTTTGCTTCTGCAACCTGTTGCTTCTGAATGAATTGCTTTGGGGGCGTGGCCTATGTGTCAACCAATAGAGTAGGAGAATCCTCAAATATTCCACCTGTGGAATGTCGAAAATTCGCGAAGGGGGCGTGGCCAGAGACAAGAAACTGTTTTTGCTTCTGCAACCTGTTGCTTCTGAATGAATTGCTTTGGGGGCGTGGCCTATGTGTCAACCAATAGAGTAGGAGATTCCTCAAATCTCCCACCTGTTGAATGTCGAGAATTCGCGAAGGGGGCGTGGCCAGAGACAAGAAACTGTTTTTGCTTCTGCAACCTGTTGCTTCTGAATGAATTGCTTTGGGGGCGTGGCCTATGTGTCAACCAATAGAGTAGGAGAATCCTCAAATATTCCACCTGTGGAATGTCGAAAATTCGCGAAGGGGGCGTGGCCAGAGACAAGAAACTGTTTTTGCTTCTGCAACCTGTTGCTTCTGAATGAATTGCTTTGGGGGCGTGGCCTATGTGTCAACCAATAGAGTAGGAGATTCCTCAAATATTCCACCTGTTAAATGTCGAGAATTCGCAAAGGGGGCGTGGCCAGAGACAAGAAACTGTTTTTGCTTCTGCAACCTGTTGCTTCTGAATGAATTGCTTTAGGGGCGTGGCCTATGTGTCAACCAATAGAGTTGGAGAATCCTCAAATATTCCACCTGTGGAATGTCGAGAATTCGAAGGGGCGTGGCCAGAGACAAGAAAATGACTTGCTTGTGCGAGCTGTTGCGTCTGAATGTATTGCTTTGGGGGCGTGGCCTATGTGTCAACCAATAGAGGAGAATCCTCAAATATTCCACCTGTTGAATGTCGAAAATTAAAGGGGCGTGGCCAGAGACAAGAAACTGTTTTGCTTCTGCAACCTGTTGCTTCTGAATGAATTGCTTCGGGGCGTGGCCTATGTGTCAACCAATAGAGTAGGAGAATCCTCAAATATTCCACCTGTGGAATGTCGAGAATTCGCGGAGGGGGCGTGGCCAGAGACAAGAAACTGTTTTTGCTTCTGCAACCTGTTGCTTCTGAATGAATTGCTTTGGGGGCGTGGCCTTTGTGTCAACCAATAGAGTAGCAGAATCCTCAAATATTCCACCTGTTGAATGTCGAGAATTCGCGATGGGGGCGTGGCCAGAGACAAGAAACTGTTTTTGCTTCTGCAACCTGTTGCTTCTGAATGAATTGCTTTGGGGCGTGGCCTATGTGTCAACCAATAGAGTAGGAGATTCCTCAAATATTCCACCTGTTGAATGTCGAGAATTCGCGAAGGGGCGTGGCCAGAGACAAGAAACTGTTTTTGCTTCTGCAACCTGTTGCTTCTGAATGAATTGCTTTGGGGGTGTGGCCTACGTGTCAACCAATAGAGTAGGAGATTCCTCAAATATTCCACCTGTTGAATGTCGAGAATTCGCGAAAGGGGCGTGGCCAGAGACAAGAAACTGTTTTTGCTTCTGCAACCTGTTGCTTCTGAATGAATTGCTTTGGGGGCGTGGCCTATGTGTCAACCAATAGAGTAGGAGATTCCTCAATTCTTCCACCTGTTGAATGTTGAAAATGTACGAAGGGGGCGTTCATTAGCCTTTGAAATTAGCATTGATTTCTATTACTATGTCGTGCACTGCCTATATCTATCTGTAGCTAGAAGTTCCCATTTTCGCCAGTAAACTGCGCTACTAGGTCGCTCCCGCTGTCACAAACGCTGGTTTGAAAGCAGGCAATCTAGATATTGAAGAGATTATCAATATTAAATTTATGCTATCATTCATTGGGCTGTTATGGCTGGAGTTGAACAATCCTATCTTCCCTATGTTAAAGGTGGGTGATCGCTCTCATTGGCCGAATTCACTTGGACTGAATAATTGTAGCTGAGTTCTCATTGGCCGAATACACTCTGGACCGAATTCAGAGCCATCATGTTAAATTCAATTTCCAGAGTTTTGAAAGTTTATGGTATCTTTTGCGGTATAAATCAAATCTGTTGGGAGAATATAGTTAATATTCACGGCAAAATACAACATTTCAGTTGGATTTTGTGTTTTTTAGGTTGGTTTGGGTAGTAGTTATGTAGATGTTTTCAAATACAGCGTCAAAATAAGGTCCAATAATAATGGCCGACATCCTACTCCCCTGATTTCTCTTACTTCTACTCCCTAGAATATGAGGTTATGTTCGTCAGCTCCCTGATTGAATCTCAGCTATTTCTATTGTTTTACGATACTTGAAGGTATTGGTATGCTATTCTCATGAATAAGCATGTCATATTGTCGAAAATTTATTGTATTGTTTCATCTTGATAAAGAAAACGGAAAATTTCACATTTTTTGAGATAACGAATTGCAAATGAAGCACTGGATTCTACAGAAAACGTTACGATAGGAACATCTGATGAACCACGATCCGAAAATTAACCACATAATAATAATTGCACAATTTACGCAGTGAAATGCTATAATAAACCAAAATTATTTAGGCTCTCTAGATTTATAATATTATTATTCTGTCCTGGCCTCTGTATTGATAACTTGAGAAAATAAAGCAAGTTTTCGATGCTTTTTATAAATTTTGTTTTCACAAGCAAGAAGCATACCATCTCTAGAAAAAACAATGATATTTTTGTGCAACAATAGGCTCTAAAAAATGAAAAAAAAACAATAAGAATTTGATAGGCCTACATAAAATTTTTGTCATGACATAAATGAGTAACCAAGAGTTACAGCTAAATAAAGTACGGTTTATAAATATGAGTTCCAAAAAACTTGGGGTCGTATTTATGAACGTTCCTTTCGTGATATTTTCTTTCGTATATTTCAGAAAATGACCATCTCACGCTGAAAAGACAGATCAGCGGCTGTAGAAACTCAATAGCTCATAAAAATGAGTAATCATGAATGTTTTTGGTTCAAACATTTCTAATTTCAATCAATATAATTGTAGGCCTATTAACAAATAGTATTTGTATTTAGAATATTGAAAATATTTCTAAAAATGATATTTTATAAAAATTAAAAATATTGAATAAGCCCCTGCGCCCACTAAGCAACTGCTATATGATTTCAGTCAGCAACCCAGCGTTGCCAGATGACTTTGGCTGATAGGTTAGATTACCCGATTACCCGAAAAATAGCCAAAAGTCATCTGGCAACACTGGGTTGCTGACTGAAATCAGATAGCAGTTGCGAAGTGGGCGCAGGGGCTAAGACTTGACAAATTTCACTATCTGTCTATATTTTACTATCTATCTATTTTACTACAGCTGGTCTTTCTGCTTAGCGTAAGATCACTTTTTATGAAATTCAATATCTTACGAAAAAAAAGAAGAAGAAGAAGAAGAAGAAGAAGAAGAAGAAGAAGAGGAAGAAGAAGAAGAAGAAGAAGCAGAAGAAGAAGAAGAAGGAAAAGAGGAAGGAAAAGAGTAAGGAAAAGAGGAAGAAGAGAGGGGGAGGAGGAAAGAAGAAGAAGTAGAGAATGAAAAAGAGGAGGAAGAATATTATGTAGATGATGAAAAAGAACCAAACTGACGTGACGTATTGGTTACTCAATTTGAAGAAAAGGGGGCCACACTCCCCCTGAATGCGAGAATTCGCTGTAATGTTATTCATAATCTTGTGAATAAGAAAAGAAGAAACTCAGACTAGAAGGGCGTTTTAAAGGAGATGGAAATGTCAAAATAAAATCTAATAGAAAGCCCCACTGCGAATATTCTTTTTTGACAGCGGTAAGATATTCTCAATATTCTTCCACTCCTGTTGTGATTTCACATTTGTGAATTCGGTACCGTACACTGTAGACTACTTCACAAAAACATTGATCTTTGCTTTATTGACTGTGAGCATAGCTATTGTCCTCTATCATTCATAAGTTTGATTATTTTTTGGGGGGTCATTCGTCGAAATTTAACATGCCGTCATATTAAAAAAACTTTATGAACCTTTTGCTACAAGGTATCCTTTATTTCAACCAGCATAATCATTATTGTTAGTATACAAAGGGGTCCAAAAAATGTATACACTTGTTGATATCTTTCACAACTGCGTGTCATTACATTCTGATTTGCTTTACCATCAGCAAGTGTATGCATTTCTCTGGACCTCTCTGTATTTAATCTCATATCTTTAATATTATAATCGAATAAGTTGTTTTAAAGCTTTGCTTTGTTAAAACAATCGAATACTGAAACTTCTATTAGGCCTACCTTCACTGTACTTTACTGTATCATAATAAAATTATAGAATTGAATCCTATGTATTTTGTCATCCACTAATATCATAATCAAATAAGTTGTTAAAGCTTTGCTTTGCTTAAACAATCGAATACTGAAACTTCTATTACCTTCACTGTACTTTACTGTATCATAATAAAATTATAGAATTGAATCCTATGTATTTTGTCATCTACTAATATTATAATCAAATAAGTTGTTAAAGCTTTGCTTTGTTCAATCAATCGAATACAGAAACTTGTATTACCTTCACTGTACTTTACTGTATCATAATAAAATTATAGAATTGAGTCCTATGTATTTTGTCATCTATATGAATAAAGCAAATAATCTAATATAATCCGACATGTTTTACATCTACGTGTTCCACAGGACTTTTGATACAGGAGTTCTCGTAACGACAGAACTTTTCAATTAGTAAGCTACACATGTCTCCCATGTTAGTTAGGAATTGATCACCCGTCGAATTACGGCACATTATCTCACAAATTACTTGCAAGCAATAGAAGAGGCACAGTAGGTTTCATTATTTGAGTTTCCCCCTCAAGATGCTATACCTACCGCCAGTTACAACGTCACAAATCTCGTGATCCACCCTCTTTGAAGGGGTGGCGGCTGCGAGGGAGTGGGGAGGGGGCGAAATTTAGACAGTTTGCTATTTGTACAGTGATTGTCAACATCTAATCTAACCGCTTTGCTGGATTTGAAGCTGTTTGTCTTATTCTGGAGACCTTCGCTTCTAGCTCTTGCCATTCATTTTGTGCTTCAACCCCTGCACTTCACCTCTCTTCCAAAACTTGGTCGATTTTTCGTGTGCTGCACAGCATGCGGCCAATGCTTGCGAGAGGCCTCAGTACTACAGACACTGTATAATAACAGTGTGAACATTGCATGTCACACTTTTGATTGGTTAGTTCGAACAAATCCACCATACGTTTGCTAATTATCATGAGATTCGCAGCATTGTCTCATGGGAATTGGCAAAAGTATGGTGGATTAGTCCGAGCTAACCAATCAAAAGTGTGACATCCGATGGAATGTAGAGTGATATTAATTTAAATTGGCGGTTGGCGAATAACTATCATCTAATGTTTCTATGGTAACGGGTGATGTTCTGTTGTTTTCTTTTTTAAATGTTATATACAGTTATGAAGATGGAAGGAAATGAGATATTGCACCTATTCAGTTGCTGTTAAATCATTATAATTAATTGAACGAAATTAAAACATATTATATGGCATTAATTAGGAATTTCGTTCAATTAATTATCAATATTTACAGTATTTATGAAATACTGTATTACTATATTATTTATGTAAGAAATTCAACTGAACATCACCTGACATCAGTCATTGCATCAGTGCGTGCTGCTTCATAAGCAACTATGTGAATTACTGTGACTAAACGTGACTAATCTTGTCTTGTCTTGTCTTGTCTTGACTTAGGATTGGAGTACACCGGTTAGTCAAGACAAGACAAGACGAGATTAGTCACGTTTAGTCACAGTACTTCACATAGTTGCTTATGAAGCAACACACACCGATTAGTCATTGCATCAGTGCGTGCTGCTTCATAAGCAACTATGTGAATTACTGTGACTAAACGTGACTAATCTCGTTTTGTCTTGTCTTGACGCCTAGCCTAATGAAACACTTTCAACTTGTTTTTCACACAAAATTTGCAGTCTAACTAATAAGTTACAAGATGAAACGTGAAATATCTCAATTAATGGTTTCTGAATCGATAAGATTGAGATTGAGTATGGCAATTCGAATTTAGTAGAATTACGGGAAAATCTGAAACTAACACCAAGCACTAAGAAAAGTGGGAGTGGCAATGCTGATTTTACGTAGACCGCCTACACAAATTCAAAGAGCCGTTTGATTGGCCAATGAGCTGAACAGACGCCATTTCACGATTTCGACCAATCAGAAGCTAGCAGCTCTGTTCAGATGAGCTGTCAGGTGACATGTTCCTACAGCTGGCTCCTGATTGGTTGAAATCGAAAATGGCGACTGTTAACGTGTTCTGTTCGTTCAATTTATGGGCGTGGCTTACTACAACAGCATCGCTCCTCCCTCTTACGTTAGTGGTTAATTTTAGTTCCAGCTTTCTCATAATTATATTCATTCATTGTTTCATTCTACATTTTATACTGTGTTAATTGAAATCAATACTAAGAGTAGAGAGACTATTTTTAATGTTGGAAAAGTGATTTTAAATGTAGATTCTTTCAAAGAAAGTTTGATATAAATGCTCCGATCTCTACCTTTGGAGGAAAGTACCTCTCCTCTCTCTCATTGGAAAGCTGAGAGAGAAAATAATATTCCCATATACAAATGCTTCTATCTCCTGAACAGGTGCAAATTTTGTCAATCCAATGATATTGATCAGCTCTTCAAGTTTGAATGTACAGAAGTATGAGCAAATTTGAGAATTTTTCATTTTTGTGAGGAATAATGTTGTATACATCATGCATTTTTTCAGCCAAAATATTAAAATATCTCAGATTAGCTTGATATTCAGGCTATGGATAGAGCTTGGTTTAAGTGTACACACATAATATTGAAATTTTGTCTACTATGCAAGCAGAGATATGAAGGTCTCTCCTTCCTATCAATGGAAAGCTGAGACAGGTGGAAATTATCTTTTATATCCTGGAAGAGCATCCACGATTGAAAAGTCGTTTAACTAAAAATCATATTAAGTGGATGTCGGATCTTAATGAAAGTGATTACAACTTGAAGAATATTTTTTCAATCATTCAATTCATTTCGTATGAATGATTATCCGTGGCGAAGCGTGGTATACTTGACCGGTCATCGCCGGGTATATTTCCTATAGGACATATATCCGGCGATGACCGGTTAAGTATACCACGCTTCGCCACGGATGATTATCATATTATTATTATTGTACTTATCAATATTTGGTACTTGATAGGAATATTTCAGAAGAGGAAAACTCACACAAAATACTCGACCGTACAGGTTCAATTTATTGAGCAATAAATATATAAATCTACATGAACACACTACTCGAATTATTTGCATTTATTTCAAATAATTATTATTTCTCAGATAAAAAGGTTGAACTAATCTTTGTGATTAGGGGTGGAAAAATATCACATCAACATCGTACACAATAAAACTTTGGCAATATTGTATTCAAAGAGCAGCAAACAGCAGCGCTACTCCAAGAGAAACAATTCTCCTATTAACATTGGTAAATTGGATAAGAATATTTTAGAAAACCTATTTGGGTGAAAGTGATGGATCATTGTGAAACTCCGATAAATATTTGTAAAAAAAATCAAGTTGAAAGATTGAATAACAATACATTGCATAGTTTAACAAAAGATAAATAATAAACAATTGTTTTTATTAAAGTGGAGTAAAAAAATCAAGTTATAGAATATCTGGAAACGATCAAATAACAATGGATTGCATAGTTTAACAAAAGATGAATAGGTGAATGAATAAAAACCAATGATGATGCCATGAGCATTGAAACTTAAGTATGGTTTTTTAATAAATATCTTTAATGTGGAATAGACAAAATGATTCAAGGCATTGTCAAACTTACTTTCGGAAGATTCAAATTTCAAAAGAAATTAATTAAAAATTTTGAGAATATTGTAAAAGAAATCCAAAAGTTTTATGCTGATAGAGTTGGTAGTTCCACAATAATCCATCCAATATAAATATCATCAGAACAAATTAACATTTTCAAACACACTAGGCATCTAAAAATCAATAACAATATTTCTTCTAGATACAATATTCTATAAAGTATACAAACAGAGTTTCACAATATTATTCTCTCATATTAAATAAAATCTATATTGCTATTTACATCAAACTTATTTACAATAATTACGACATTACAGTAAGTATTCCTTGTATATATTCGTATTTATCCTAGACATTATATATTACATAATGTAGGTGTAGTCACATTTAACAATAAAATAACGCTATTTACAATAATTCATGTTTTACATAATTATCTTGTACTGAACGTCTAGACATCGATTAAAAAAAATGTCTTCTTGATTTGATATCTCTTCAAGGAGGAAAGTTCCTAACTTTCCAGGTATTGTATGAAAATGGACTTAATTGGAGTAATAATCTTTCAATATTGAGGTTCATTGGAGTTTTTAATTACAAATTACTTTGTCATTATTTTCATCATCGATTGAGAAGTGAAAACTAAATGCTTAATAGTCAAATCAATTCCCACTTATCAGTTGTGGCCCAGTTTTGTTCTAGTCAGAGCTCTGTGATTGGTCTAGTCTAGGGTCAATGACGCAATTTTTCTAAGCATGCATCAATGACGTCGGACCAATCACAGAGCCCTGACTGAAACGGAACTGAGACTGAACTAATCTGTGGGTATCGCGACCTTTATTTGATAATTGTTACGCCAATCCAATTCAAAATCATAACATCACTCAATCAATATTATCTCCTCAACCATATCAATGATAATTTCAGTATTTTCTCCAGGTATTGGAATAACCCCAATAACATAATTATTGCATAGAGAATACGTGCTAAAACATTGTTACAGTCCATGGAAATTGGATTAAGTGATATAAATCAGACTCAGTTGATGATTGTGTTACTAGGATAATAAAATATTATCTGCAATCCACAGTTGTTTTCGATAGTATTACTGAGCTGTTAATTCATCCTTGGACTGGTCATGATTTAATTGTCATTTTCAGCCCAATTTGATCATTTTATACAAATTTTTTATAGGCTTTTTGGCACCTCGGTTAATGATAAATGATAACAAGCCTATCCTGTTAATGAGTTACTGACATAACATCTTCTCCAAGATAAATGATTACGACAGACTGCAAGTAAGTTAATTGAAATCAATTGCTGTAAAATGACGCTATTTAACGGAGCTCAATAGTGATCTCGTTGCATCAGCTCCTCAAACACGTCTCTCAGTTCACTTAGAGATTCAAGGTCAAATGCGGGTTGCAGCTCCATGAGTCACACATTAATTTCTTCTCCTAGACAACTAAGATCACTTAGAAATATCAAGGTAAAATTTGGGTTGCAGCTCGATGAGTTATAAAATCCTTGTCCTAGAAATTTCAAGGTCAAATGCAGCTTGCAACTCTGTGTGCTACAAGATTCTTGTCCTTGACAACCAAGATCACTTAGATATTCCAAGGTCAAATGTGGATTGCAACTGCATGGGTCCCAACATTGTTGTCCTAGAGACAACTAAGATCTCATAGAGATTCCAAGATCAAAATGTACAGGTCTCAGCTCTGTGGGTCAATAGACATTCCAAGGTCAATTGCAGCCTATAGCTCCATGGGTCACTACTTCCTTGACCTAGACATTTCAAGGTCAATTGCAGCTTACAGCTCCATGGGTCACTACTTCCTTGTCCTAGACAACTAAAATCACTCGGATTCCAAGGGTCCGGTATTACAGCTCACTGGGTCACTGACCTGTCCTGGACAACTAAAATCACTTGGACATTCCAAGGTCAATTGCGGCTTACAGCTCCATGGGTCACTACTTCCTTGTCCTGGACAACTAAGATCACTTGGACCTTGTCCTGGACAACTGAAATCACTTGGACCTTGTCCTAGACAACTGAAATCACTTGGACCTTGTCCTGGACAACTGAAATCACTTGGACCTTGTCCTGGACAACTGAAATCACTTGGACCTTGTCCTGGACAACTGAAATCACTTGGACCTTGTCCTAGACAACTGAATGCTCATAATTGACAGTCTGACAAAGGTCAAATCGATGACCCGTGGAGCTGACCCTCCACCGAGTCAGCAGACGCAGCAGACTCAGTCCCTCGAGATCTCAAACCAGGCTCCCGCTCGGTCCCAGACTATCCGGACGGTTGGGTGTGTAGGGCATACTCCGAACAGCCACACTGCATTCAGCGATCACCCTGATGAAAGTGATCTACGTCCGCCGTTTGTATGACCAGTCTGACAAAGAACAGTTGTTCGATGACCTGTGAGCTGACCGTTAGCATATTGAATCTCATATTCATTAATACATATCATCAAATAAATTTTCATAGTTCATTTTTTTTCTTTAGTCGAGTCGAATATTGAAACTACTTCTATTTTCAATTATGATTCTGGACATTGAGCAGAAGCGGTGGATCATATTTTCAATAACTCTGGTAACCTGCTCCAAAAATGATTCCAGACTTTCAGTGTTAATGGATCATATGATGTCCGTGTGCATATTACATAGCCCGACAGGTCTGGTGTCCAGATGTTTATCAGGTCCACTCCGCCGTTTCGGTGTGTGCATTGGACAAACCACTATTACCAGTGTGCATTGGTTTTCACACGATTCATTAGATACATATCAGGTCAACTGGTTAGGTTCAGGTTGTTGGTTTACTTTAGTAGAGTAGATACGAAAAGCTACTGGTAGCCTGTTACATTCAATTATGAACGATACATATCATACTCTAGAATTCAAGACGTAATTAACTATCTAGAATTAAAGCTTATGTCTATGGGTGTGTTCGCTTAGTTTGGCGGACATTTAGTAATTACTTCTATTCTAAATGACGTTCATTGTATATTATCATTTTATTTAATATGATTATATTTCGTACTTAATGAATATTGTAATTAGTAATTACTTTTATTACTTGTATTACATTTACTAAATGACGTTCATTGACATAACTCATTGAATTCTTGATTTAGAATTTAAGCTGAAAAACACTGTGTTGTATTCTACATGAATAAAGTAAATAATCTAATCTAATCTAATCCAGTAAGTAGAACGTCTACTAGAATCGTGAAAAGCAGTCATAAACACAATTTTTAATGACATAGCAGTCTATTAGAGATGTTGACATCTCTATTGATGATATCATATTGATCTAATTTTGATTTCAATCTCAATAACCCGTTCTCTGACAATTATACATGAGCAAACAATAAATAAATGTAATTCGTTTATTAGGGCAGCTAAAATGAGGTGCAAGCTGCGGGTTGTAGACCCCTGAGGCTCAGCGCCCACTGAGCAACTGCTGTTTGACTGTAGTCGCAAACCCAGAGTTGTCAGATACCATTGGCTGTTTTTCTGGTAATCAGACAATCTTATATCTGGTATCAGCCAATGTCATCTGGCAACGCTGGGTTGCTGACTGCAGTCACATAGCAGTTGTTCCGTGGGCGCTGGGTCTCAGAGTGACAAGGTAATTCCATAATAAACTAATAGAAGATTCCAAAAACTATTCATAACTACTATTATTAACATTCTTCGAAAATTAGTCTCACTACTCTTCTCAACAATTCCACATCCGTTTCAAATCGAGAATTTCTCCAACACTTTTATTTCTCTTATCCTAGAAAAAATACCTGATAAACAGGTGCAATATTGTCAGCAAGAATGTTAATTGCAGCATTCGTGGGTGCCCGGGTCATTTTCTAGGCTACGCATTCCGAATTCTCTATGGATGGGTGACCTTAGACCACTGGATACGAAGCGTAGTGCATATCTGATTGCCGTGCAACGAAAGACGAGATGATAATTGGTTCACGGGTGCAGTATGGGTAATGGACCGCGTAAATAGGAAGCAACGATACGCGTATCGTACGGCTGCAACGCGTATCAAGTGGATATGATACAGTTTGTATCATCTCAAACCTTTTCCACTGTACAGAGTGTCCCAAAAAATAGTGACGCCAGTACTACCACGGTATTCTACAAGTCAAAACAAACAGAAAATGTCGTTGGCAAAATGCTGATTTCTCCTTAGTTTACCTGTAATCCGCCATTTTGTGTTTTTAATATTTTTCATCATATCTCGTTGAAAAAACAAGATTTTTCCATGAAATTTGATAGGGGTATAATTAAAGGTGTGGTTTACAAAATACATATATCAATAAATTCCAATATCTTTTGTTTCCAAAATGGCGACCGACTTAACTTCTCAATTCGATTTTACTGGAGAAATATTGCTTTTTACGATAAAACGTAATTATTCAAAAATGTAGATAATTTTATTCTGAATAGAATGGCATATAATTGTGAAGAATCGAATAATAAATAACCGAGATATGGCTATTTGAATATTACCACTTCTATGTTTCTTCACTTCTTCAGCAGTGAGACATGAGAATAAATTTATAAATGCAAAACATATGTTCGCCTATCTTTGTCACTCGAAGGTTCTCAATTTATTATTGGATGGAACGACCAATT
Organism: Laodelphax striatellus; assembly: GCA_017141395.1. NCBI lineage: Eukaryota > Metazoa > Arthropoda > Insecta > Hemiptera > Delphacidae > Laodelphax > Laodelphax striatellus. Next base: position 8,185,665 of record CM029537.1, on the reverse strand, counting down.
GATGAATTTCATGAATGTGAAAATATGATACAGTAGTAAATTTGAGAACGTTCAAGATAGGCAAACATATGTTTTGCATTCATAAATTTATTCTCATGCTAGTCATCTAGTCATGCTACTACCACAGTCTAGGTATACTATCTCTTGTCTGTTTGTACTAGTTATCTCTAAGGCTTGGCGTACACCGGTTAGTCAAGACAAGACAAGACGAGATTAGTCACGTTTAGTCACAGTAATTAACATAGTTGCTTATGAAGCAGCACACACCGATGCAATGACTAATCGGTGTGTGTTGCTTCATAAGCAACTATGTGAATTACTGTGACTAAACGTGACTAATCTTGTCTTGTCTTGACTAACCAGTGTACGCCTAGCCTAAGTTAGTACCAAGTTATCTCTATTCATCTCCCGTCTGTGCTATAGTACGATAAGAATGCACTCTTCAATCATTCCGTATCAAATTGTCGCAACGCGTATCAAATGACCGCGATACTGAAGAGCCGGTTCATTTCGTAAACAAGAGGAATGTGGAAGGAATTCGAGGTGACAAAAATAATTGCGCGGAAGATCTCCCAATGTGGAGGAGCGAAGGACACCTCCAGCCATGTGCGACATTGACAAGAATGCTTGGAATGCGATGAAAATCGCCGCATAAAGAATGGAAATTGGTTGAGATAATGTTGCAGAGAAAACAGATGAATTAGGAGAGAAAAAAGAGAGAAAATGAATGGAAGAATTTGACTTATTATTGGGACAGACACAAGGTAACGTGTTCCTGAACATTCCTTTCAGAAGATTTTCTTTCGTGAGATCAAATATTTTAGAAGAAGGTAATCCAAAACTTAACAGACAAGGTGTAGTGACTCGAAGTGACCATGGAAATATTAGTCCAGTCGATATAATGAAAAAAGTGGGAGTAGCTGGAAAATATTCCGAAGTCTATGAAATATATTTTATATGATGTCTGGGAGTACTCTGAGATGTATATGCTGAGTTTTCCCCCTCCAGTACCCTGTGCTAACTTCGAGAGGGGCCAAAAACTTCAAAAGTTTCGGTATATCTTGGATTAAAATTTTCAATGTTTTAAAAATTTTATCCAATATTTGTAAACATTATATTAACAATATTACATCAATAATATTTGAACTGTATTTGTTGTAGAATATCAACAACAAACAATTTAAAATATCCGCAAAATATTAATTGAGCTTCACAAATTATAGGATTTATATAAATATTATCATATTGTGAGTAGATGAGTATTGGAACATCAGATCGGAGTCCTTCTGCTTTTTATTAGTTTGAAGCACATTGGGCTCTGCTGTAGGGCCGAATATTAATTGACCGCTCAATTGTTCAGGCGCCTCTCAAATTAAGAACAGCCTAACATGACGTACTGTAAGTTTCGAACATGAATGTCACTCTCAAATAATAATTCCTTCTATAACTTTTTTCTTTCTTTATTTTTTCAACGTCTCGCGTTATTTTTCTTCATCGCTCTATTTGTACACGATTTTCTTCTCCTTTTACGTTCTTCTGCTCTATCCCTATTCCCTATATTCGTCTTTGGAAGTTTTTCTTCTTCTTTTGCTGCATATTCTTTTTCACCTTTCCCTTCTTTTACTACTCTTTCTCGTCTACTTATTCTTTTTAATCTACTTCTTCTTCTTCTTCTTCTTCTTCTTCTTCTTCTTCTTCTTCTTCTTCTTCTTCTTCTTCTTCTTCTTCTTCTTCTTCTTCTTCTTCTTCTTCTTCTTCTTCTCCTTCTTCCTCTTCTCTTTCTCTCCTTCTTCTTCTTAGTCTTCCTCTCTTTCTTCCTTCTCCGTCCTTCATTCCTTCCTATCTTCTCCTTCCTTTCTTCTTCTTCTTCTTCTCCTTCTTCTTCTTAGTCTTCCTCTCTTTCTTCCTTCTCAGTCCTTCCTTCCTTCCTTTCTTCTCCTTCCTTCTTCCTTTCTTTTTCTTCTTCTTTCTTCTTCATCCTGTTTTCTTCTTCTTCTTCGTCTTCCTCTTCCTCTTTTATTTTCTCTGTCTACATTTTCTTCTTTTTCTTCTCCTCCTCATTTTTCCTTCTCGCCTCCTGCTTTTTCTTCTTCGCCTTCCTTTTTCGCTGCCTCACCCTCTCTTTATTCTTTCCACATTTTCCCCTCCTTTTTCCTTTTCTCCTCCTCCTTTTCATCTTCTCCGTTTTCTTCTTCTTCTTCTTCTTATATTTTGTCCTTTGTCTCCCTCCTTCTCTCCTTCTCTTCACGTCATCCACAATTCCCCGTCTTCTTCTTTATCTCCTTGCTTCTATTAATTCCACTACAACTTCTTCTTCCTCGTCCACGTCTTCTTGTTCTTTTTTGCTGCTTCTTCTCTTTCTCCTTCTTCCACTTCCTCTGCTTCTTCTTCTTCTTCTTTCCCACATCAATATTCCAAGTCTGAGCCACTCACTATCATCGTGCAGATTTAAAAAGAAACCGGACTTCACTCTCGGAAATTCCATATCGTTTACTCTCACCACTCCTCTCACTCACTCTCTCTGTCTCACACACTCTCACCCACACTCTCTCACTCTCTCTCTCTCTCCATCTCACTCTTCTAATATTATCTTCACTCTCACCACCACCCACTCGCTCTCACACCCTTTCTCTCACTCTCTCTCGATTTCCCTCTCTCTCCCTCACTTTCTTCCCACCTCTTCTTCCTCCCTCCCACCACCACCTCTTCTCCCCCATTCCATCATCTTGTTTTTTTTTCATTGACCGTGAAAACAGAAAATCGAGAATATAAAAAAGTGGAATTCACCAACATTATTCGATTAAGCGGCACACTTTCATGAGACTGCAGCTTCCTCCTTCAACGTGACGAATATTATTAGAATTAATATAAGATACATGTTTTCTTATCTTAATAGCTCTTCATTCTTCATCTTGAAGTTATCGTTCAAGTTTTTGCAAGTATATGTATTCCTTTGTAATTTTCAATTTCATGCTTTCTTCAATCAAAAAGTAGAAAAACTAATTTTTTGTAACTGTTGTAATTTCCATTCAATCCTATATCATAGATACGTACTTACTTTCCGTGTCCATGATCACCAGTCTTCTATTTTTCTATATATTTCGCTCCCAAAATTTAGCCACCCGAAGGGCTTTGTCGTTGCTTTTGAGGAGGTCGTCATGAGAGCAGTTTGTATCAAGCAACTCGCACTGCAATAGGTGAGTGTAGTTTTGTTCCAAGTTTTGTAGTTTTAATCATAGATAAAAGATTGGAATCTACCACTATCTCCTCTCTATATCTATATTTTGTAACATATGAGGTGCTCGAAAATCCCTTCTACAATAAAATATACAGTGAAAGTAATATAGAGTCAAATATATAAATTTTCAATTTAAGCAATCACTAAAAGGAATCAATAATTGAACAATAATCAGCTACGAGTATTCGGAAATTGAGAGTAATAAATGGAAATGGAGTAATGTATTCGGAAATTCATTACAATAAATGTTGAAACTCTCAATGACCGTTTCTTAATCTTCCCCTTATTACGTATTTTACAGCATCTAATATACCGCTCCACTGTATATTAGTTTTGCACAAACAATAATCCTCAATTAAAATTAAACTAATTCTAATAATTCATCAGAATTTAATTTCTTGTTTATTGATTGTGATTGACAAAATTTAATAATGAAGCATAGAAAACCTGTAACTTATACGGTATTTCCATAGGAGATATTTCACTCATATTAGCAACGTCTAATTAGAATCCTACATGGTGAAATTTCTCCAATAGTTAGCTTTCAATCTTGTCTCGACTATAAACAACCAGTTGGCTCCTTTCATTAGGCTTTTATCACGGATAGCGAGTGCTATGTGGGTCTGAAACGAACAAGACTCAATAAAAGAGAATGACCATGAAGAGAAAATACCTCAATGAACACACACACACAGAACAGAAACTACGTTTTGCAAATTAACAAGAAGATGGAGAAGAAGAAGAAGAGAAAGAGGAAGTACCAAACCGTTCGGACATAAAATTGAAGATGACTATACTCCCTCACACACTCACACGTCTCCCCGCTCACTCACTCTTCATCACTCTGTCACTCTCTCTCTCTCTCGCTCTCATTCTCCTTATCATTTTCTCTTCATCCTGAATGTCCTGGAATGGATAGTGGCTTATAGAAGACCTTCGTTTGTTCGACCAGGTGTAGGAGATATCCCAGATTATTATTGCTTGGGCTCCTGTCCTCTTTCCTCCTTCCTCTAGTTCTTCTTTTTCTTCTTCTCATACCACTACTAATTCTTCCTCTTCTTCTACTTTTTATTCTCCTCCTCCTCCTCCTTCATATTCTTGTTTTTTGTGTCCTTCTATACTTCTTTTTTATCTCTTTCTTCTTCATCTTCTACTTCATCTCCTTCTTCTCTTTTCTTCTTCTCCTCCTCCTCCTTTCCATTCTAATTTCCCTTCCGCATCTCTTCAACCTGCTCCTCATCCTTCTCCTTCTCCTCCTCCTTCTTCCCTTCTTTTTCCTCTTCCTCCTTTTCTCCATCTCGTTAACTAGCTACTCCTCCTCCTTTTCTTCTCCATCTCCTCCTCCTCCTCCTCCTCCTCCTCCTTCTTCTCCATCTTTTCGTTTTCCTCTTATTCTCCCTCTTTTCGTTTTCTCTTCTTCTTCTTCTTCTTCTCTTCTTCTTCCACATCTCTCTGATTTTCAAAGTTGTTTTGATTATTGCTATTATTCATCCCGTGACCCCATGACCTTCTAGCACACCAAGTTAGTTTCACCGTTGGCTCAATATCGGGCCCTTCTTCTTAATCTTTTTCTTCTTCTTCTTCTTCTTCTTCTTCTTCTTCTTCTTCTTCTTCTTCTTCTTCTTCTTCTTCTTCCTCTTGTTTCTCCTTTTCTCTTTCCACTCCTTCTCCCACAACTCACGACATCTTCATCAATTTTTTTCATCGCTGATTGGCTCGTTATTTTTGAAACAATTTGTTTGAAAAGATTGAGAAAAGAATTTGATGGTAATTAAGAGAACTGATTGGAGTTATTGTTTAAAATCCATAGGCTACTTATTTGATCAATGAAGATATTATATTTCAAATTTCAATAGTGTACGATCTAGGATATCGTATGTTAGTATCGTGAAAACTGATGAACTGAAGGACACAAGTACAATCACAATAGGCCCTATCGGGTCTTTAATGAGAAAAGTAAGTAAAGAGAGGAGGAAGAGTAGGAAAAGGGAGGAGGAGGAGGAGGAGGAGGAGGAGGAGGAGGAGGAGGAGGAGGAGGAGGAGGAGGAGGATGATGAGGAGGAGGAAGAGAAGGATGATGAAGAAGAAGAGGAGGAGGACTGAACGTACGACCAGTAGTAGAATGAGAAGGTGGTTAAAAATGAATTATTTATAGTAATTATGGCTCGTTTTATGATTCCCCTCTCCAAGAAATTGAAAGAAAAGTTTTGTGAAGTTGAAATATTAATAAAGTACAAAAAGAGAAATTACTATTGTTTTGAAAGTTGCAATCAAGTCTAATGAGTATCCCTTTGGGCACATTGTATGTATATTTTTATTTCTGTTTCGTATTTTTTATTCTCTGCGACTCCTTCTAGGCTTCACAAGTTGATAATTTCAATGGAAACTGAAGTTGAATAATGTACGTAAGGTTGGTGGATTTATACGTTGCTAGGAACATTTTTGAAGTAGTTATTCATTGACTTGAGGATCATTGTTCCTAAACACTGTTTATAAACATGTTCGTGCCCAGTGTAAACGCAGCTGAGAATCAAGAACATGATTGTAATGAAACACCAAATTTCTGTTCCAAAAGAGATGTTCAGAATAATTTTGAAGTAGGCTCATAGCATAGCCCCCTTTAAAATACAGTAGTTTAAAGGGGACTACGCTCATAGCTAATGTAGTTAATTTTCGATTTTATTCTGCGTTCACATCGTTTACGTGGATGATTTACAAGTAGAGCAGATGATCAGAAATTAAACATCTGTTCATCACTATTATAGAAATGTGCGTATTGGCAACGTTGCAGGCGTGTGATTAGGTAGCTTAAAAAGTCATAGAGAAGATAGTTATTAGATAGGTATTAGTTATATAGTGTAACATTGCCACGTTATGGTGCCATGTTTGTAACACTATTATTTTTATGTTGTATGTCCTGTGACGTCAGGATCAAGCAAATATAGTCAAATGTGTCACAAGATAAGGGAGAACTATGTGATGGACTATAGTCACGCATCAAAGACAAGATCTCAATCCACTTACGTAACACACTTGGCTAAGCATACTCCTTACGTGACTGGGCATGTCAAAATTTGGCCTTGCAAGGGCTCATCCAGGATACTGATATTTTCATAAATTAAATAAATTTAATGTATCAATTGGGATTGCCAAGACAGGTGCAAGAACGACTAGAAAACCCAGTATTTAGGTGAAAAATTCGGAGTATATTCTCCTGTTCCTTTAGAACATACAACAGAATAAACAAAGCAGTAACTTGATCAGCTAAATGAATTGTTACAAATTTCATTAACTATCGTTAATAATAATAATTGGCTAGTTACAAAATATATATTTTTCGGTAGAGCGTGGGTGTGGGTATTTTGCCTGGCAAATAAGATAGTACAAAATCTCTAAATTTATGAATGTCTTAACTACTAGACCATGAGCTCATGTTTTATGTTTCACGCAGTATGATAATTTCTCCCCACTATTTCACTTTAAAAGAGGCTTTTCGCGCCTTTGGCCAAAGGATTAATGAAACGAATCACTCACAGTATTGGCGATGCTTTTGACGTCGGTAGGTGGATCCTGGTTTAGGCAGCCATCTCAGGGGTAGATTGGATTCCGTGTGTCATCTCACGATACTGCTTGGCTCTGGACCATGGTTTATAATATTTCCACGATTTTACATGAATTTAATCAATTATACATTGCCACAGCTCAATATATCACAGTTAGAAAACATTTAAATTGAAATTGAAACTGATTACATTTAAAAATAATTAAACTGCACTCATGTGCTCAAAAGCAAATGCTCTCTAAGGAGTCTCAAACGGAAGAGAATTACCCTTGCTAGAATTCAAGGAAACAGAATTTTCAATAGAACATTCTAGAACTTTTAATGAAATGCTGGGCTGTGATTGGTCAATTTAATATCGTGTTTTGACGTCAGTACAATGCACAAAGTAGTTCCAACATTTAGCTACAATAACCATTTAAATAATATGCGATATATTATATATAATACAAAATAACATATAGGACGTTAAAATCCTTTCAATTTTTATTTTTATTTTTGGAAGATGCCTTTAAAAATATTCTTTACTTTTCAACTCCACTGCCAAATTCAAAGGTGAACTGAAAGTTTATTGCTAAATTAATATACATCCAAATATTTTATGCTATAAAATAACTGACTCCTAAAATAGTATAATCTCATATACAACAAATATTTCCAAAATATATTTCTCTGTTCGTGAAACCACCGAAGACATGAGACCTGTATATACATCATTTCACCGGCTTGGGATGATACTTTTGGTGAGTACAAATAATAATATGCGTTATTTAATAGCAAGTTAACATATGAGGATTAAGTATTTATACATTTTATAAATAATTGATGAATCATAATTTTTCCAATGATTTTATTGGCATTGACATCTTTCAGTAGATGATCCATATAGGCAGTGGTGTGTTTTGATATTTTTGGATGAAGGTTATGGCCATCTTCAATATTTGGATTTTTCAATTACATAAATTAACATCAAGGAATACAAATAAATATACAATGTGATATGAGTCAGAGACTTTTGGTGGTGAGTCAGCGCTTGCTTCCTTGTTATCATTATTTTATCAATATTGAGTACTGCTAAATTAGGTCAGCTCACCGTTAATTATGCTATCTATTATAATACCAGCACTTAGTGGTCATTGACAATATTTTATTGAGGCTTTATTTGGTTGCCAGAATTTGTATCGTGACAATAGGTAGAGTAGAGATAGTTCTAATCTGTTATCTATGGGAAAGTTGTGGGGTTCTGTTTCTGTACTTAGATGTCTTCAAGGACGAAAAGCACTATTGTAAGATACAGTACAATCCCATGTTTTTGTGATATAGGTGGAGGCAAGCTAGGTGCGTTTTGGCCGTGTAACAAACAAACACGTTTCTTCTTCCCCCTCCCCTACAATCCTTTTATTCAAACGCCTTCCTAAATAAATTGCACTCCATCTCTCTCGCCTTTTGTCTTGTTGCAAGAACCAACTCAATTCTTTTCTCTGTCATCTGGAGCCAGAGCAGCAGCCAACAACAACTAATTAAAACACAATTAGCGGCAGCGAGCCGAGCTTGTTATTTATTTTAATTTTTATTGCCAGAAGTCACTTCCGACTTGGTGAGGAGGGGGTGAGAGGGGTAGAGTACGAGGAGGGATGGGGGTGTGTAGAAGGGAGAGCCCTCCCTCTAATGACCAAAGTGCCAGGGTAGATGATTCTTTACGTGGCTCCCAACAAAAGTTCATAATTTCGTTAATTCTTTCTTAGATATTCATTCTGGTTGTTTGTCATTCTCTGTTTTATAACGCACATTTTCTCCTACAAAAGTCCTCTCTCATTTTCTTCTTCTAATTC